>CAMRHE010000361.1:0-235000 GCA_947044405.1 Leptodactylus fallax
GATGATTTGAAGATTGAAAGGGTTTGTTTGTTTGTTTTTGTCTGTCTTCAGACTTTCACCTGCATCTTCACAATACGATCGCTAGCTGCTGTCTGTCCTGTGAATCCAGCAGTTGCCCTCTTGTGGTTACTGAAAGCGAGCAGGACTGACTTCTTCCTCGCTCAGAAGAGACACAGACAGCAGCAGCAGCAGCAGCAGCAGCAGCGGCGACGACGACCAGTGACTGACTGACTGACTGACTGACTGACTGACTGACTGACTGACTGACTGACTGCCTGCCTGCTGCTCCTCGTGACGAAGGGTGGCAGGCGGGGTTTAGGCAGATTTCAAGGAAAGGCAATGCATTATTGCTCAGTCAAACACACAGCCACCACACTTCATCTTTGGCGGCGGCGGCGACGACGACGACGGATGCAAACGTAAAGGTCTGTATAGGATACCTCCAACTCCGTCTGCGTGGGAACGGCGGTGGCGGGAAATCGATGACAAACCAAAGAAAATGTTAAAAAGTAAAAAGGAAAGGTGGGAAGCGGCCCCTGTCGCTGTGAGAAGTGTAGCCTGGGGCCTACCGTACCGTCGCCAAATTCGATTCGGGTTATCACTTCTGGGCCTTTTGGCTAAGATCAAGTGTGGTATCTGTTGTTCTTTTTCTTGCGGTTTGTTCTTCCTCGGGAGCTATGACGGATCGGTACACCATCCACAGCCAGCTAGAGCACCTGCAGTCCAAGTACATCGGCACGGGTCATGCGGACACCACCAAGTGGGAATGGCTGGTGAACCAGCATCGTGACTCGTACTGCTCCTACATGGGCCACTTTGACCTGCTCAACTACTTTGCGGTGGCAGAGAACGAGAGCAAAGCTCGGGTGCGCTTTAACCTGATGGAGAAGATGCTGCAGCCGTGTGGGCCTCCGGTGGACAAACCCGACGAGTCCTAGAGCCAGCCAGCCAGCCAGCCAGCCAGCCAGCCAGCCAGCCAGCCAGCCAGCCAGCCAGCCAGCCAGCCAGCCAGCCAGCCAGCGCGACATGGACTGACTTCACACTCCCATTTTGTTCAGCTGGTAGCTCTCTCTCTTTGGAATTCAACTTGAGCAGCTGGATTCAAAAAGGGAAGGGAGGAAGGAGAAAAAAAAATAAAACCAAACAAAACCCCCCCCCCCCAACCCAAAAAAAAATAAAAACATTTTTAACAAGCGTCCTTCATCAGGCGTGAGACAGACAACGGTGCCGTCGGACGTCGCAGGGACGTGAAGTGGGTGTGGCTAAGAGGAGGAGGGGTCTATGTAGATTTTTTTTTTTCTTTTCCTCCGGTGGCAGTGCACTGCAAATGCAGCAGAGTGCACTCACTCGCCTTGCAAGATGACATTGGAAAAGGAGCACTCTTCTCCTTTGGCTGTGGAGGGTTGGTCCGAGGGGCCTACCTTACTTCCAAACCATTTCAGGTTATCGCTTCTCGGCCTTTTGGCTAAGATCAAGTGTAGTATCTGTTCTTATCAGTTTAATATCTGATACGTCCCCTATCTGGGGACCATATATTAAATGGATTTTTGGCACAGGGAGATGGAAAAAGAGCTTGCTCTGTCCACTCCACGCATTGACCTGGTATTGCAGTACCTCCAGGACCGGTGCACCCCTTTCCTAATTCAGTTGAAAAACAGAACAAAGCAATCAATTAGTTACTAATTGATTCATTCATGAATTTATCACTCAATTAAGTGGAGATGCGTTTGTGGATTTCTTATCTTATCTTATCTTATCTTATCTTCACCTTTAGAGATAGCCAAGAGCCAGACGGCCCCCCCCTGTGGTGCACGTCTCACAGATGATTTGAAGATTGAAAGGGTTTGTTTGTTTGTTTTTGTCTGTCTTCAGACTTTCACCTGCATCTTCACAATACGATCGCTAGCTGCTGTCTGTCCTGTGAATCCAGCAGTTGCCCTCTTGTGGTTACTGAAAGCGAGCAGGACTGACTTCTTCCTCGCTCAGAAGAGACACAGACAGCAGCAGCAGCAGCAGCAGCAGCAGCGGCGGCGACGACCAGTGACTGACTGACTGACTGACTGACTGACTGACTGACTGACTGACTGACTGACTGCCTGCCTGCTGCTCCTCGTGACGAAGGGTGGCAGGCGGGGTTTAGGCAGATTTCAAGGAAAGGCAATGCATTATTGCTCAGTCAAACACACAGCCACCACACTTCATCTTTGGCGGCGGCGGCGACGACGACGACGGATGCAAACGTAAAGGTCTGTATAGGATACCTCCAACTCCGTCTGCGTGGGAACGGCGGTGGCGGGAAATCGATGACAAACCAAAGAAAATGTTAAAAAGTAAAAAGGAAAGGTGGGAAGCGGCCCCTGTCGCTGTGAGAAGTGTAGCCTGGGGCCTACCGTACCGTCGCCAAATTCGATTCGGGTTATCACTTCTGGGCCTTTTGGCTAAGATCAAGTGTGGTATCTGTTGTTCTTTTTCTTGCGGTTTGTTCTTCCTCGGGAGCTATGACGGATCGGTACACCATCCACAGCCAGCTAGAGCACCTGCAGTCCAAGTACATCGGCACGGGTCATGCGGACACCACCAAGTGGGAATGGCTGGTGAACCAGCATCGTGACTCGTACTGCTCCTACATGGGCCACTTTGACCTGCTCAACTACTTTGCGGTGGCAGAGAACGAGAGCAAAGCTCGGGTGCGCTTTAACCTGATGGAGAAGATGCTGCAGCCGTGTGGGCCTCCGGTGGACAAACCCGACGAGTCCTAGAGCCAGCCAGCCAGCCAGCCAGCCAGCCAGCCAGCCAGCCAGCCAGCCAGCCAGCCAGCCAGCCAGCCAGCCAGCCAGCCAGCGCGACATGGACTGACTTCACACTCCCATTTTGTTCAGCTGGTAGCTCTCTCTCTTTGGAATTCAACTTGAGCAGCTGGATTCAAAAAGGGAAGGGAGGAAGGAGAAAAAAAAATAAAACCAAACAAAACCCCCCCCCCCAACCCAAAAAAAAATAAAAACATTTTTAACAAGCGTCCTTCATCAGGCGTGAGACAGACAACGGTGCCGTCGGACGTCGCAGGGACGTGAAGTGGGTGTGGCTAAGAGGAGGAGGGGTCTATGTAGATTTTTTTTTTTTCTTTTCCTCCGGTGGCAGTGCACTGCAAATGCAGCAGAGTGCACTCACTCGCCTTGCAAGATGACATTGGAAAAGGAGCACTCTTCTCCTTTGGCTGTGGAGGGTTGGTCCGAGGGGCCTACCTTACTTCCAAACCATTTCAGGTTATCGCTTCTCGGCCTTTTGGCTAAGATCAAGTGTAGTATCTGTTCTTATCAGTTTAATATCTGATACGTCCCCTATCTGGGGACCATATATTAAATGGATTTTTGGCACAGGGAGATGGAAAAAGAGCTTGCTCTGTCCACTCCACGCATTGACCTGGTATTGCAGTACCTCCAGGACCGGTGCACCCCTTTCCTAATTCAGTTGAAAAACAGAACAAAGCAATCAATTAGTTACTAATTGATTCATTCATGAATTTATCACTCAATTAAGTGGAGATGCGTTTGTGGATTTCTTATCTTATCTTATCTTATCTTATCTTCACCTTTAGAGATAGCCAAGAGCCAGACGGCCCCCCCTGTGGTGCACGTCTCACAGATGATTTGAAGATTGAAAGGGTTTGTTTGTTTGTTTTTGTCTGTCTTCAGACTTTCACCTGCATCTTCACAATACGATCGCTAGCTGCTGTCTGTCCTGTGAATCCAGCAGTTGCCCTCTTGTGGTTACTGAAAGCGAGCAGGACTGACTTCTTCCTCGCTCAGAAGAGACACAGACAGCAGCAGCAGCAGCAGCAGCAGCAGCGGCGGCAGCGGCGACCAGTGACTGACTGACTGACTGACTGACTGACTGACTGACTGACTGACTGACTGACTGCCTGCCTGCTGCTCCTCGTGACGAAGGGTGGCAGGCGGGGTTTAGGCAGATTTCAAGGAAAGGCAATGCATTATTGCTCAGTCAAACACACAGCCACCACACTTCATCTTTGGCGGCGGCGGCGACGACGACGACGGATGCAAACGTAAAGGTCTGTATAGGATACCTCCAACTCCGTCTGCGTGGGAACGGCGGTGGCGGGAAATCGATGACAAACCAAAGAAAATGTTAAAAAGTAAAAAGGAAAGGTGGGAAGCGGCCCCTGTCGCTGTGAGAAGTGTAGCCTGGGGCCTACCGTACCGTCGCCAAATTCGATTCGGGTTATCACTTCTGGGCCTTTTGGCTAAGATCAAGTGTGGTATCTGTTGTTCTTTTTCTTGCGGTTTGTTCTTCCTCGGGAGCTATGACGGATCGGTACACCATCCACAGCCAGCTAGAGCACCTGCAGTCCAAGTACATCGGCACGGGTCATGCGGACACCACCAAGTGGGAATGGCTGGTGAACCAGCATCGTGACTCGTACTGCTCCTACATGGGCCACTTTGACCTGCTCAACTACTTTGCGGTGGCAGAGAACGAGAGCAAAGCTCGGGTGCGCTTTAACCTGATGGAGAAGATGCTGCAGCCGTGTGGGCCTCCGGTGGACAAACCCGACGAGTCCTAGAGCCAGCCAGCCAGCCAGCCAGCCAGCCAGCCAGCCAGCCAGCCAGCCAGCCAGCCAGCCAGCCAGCCAGCCAGCCAGCCAGCGCGACATGGACTGACTTCACACTCCCATTTTGTTCAGCTGGTAGCTCTCTCTCTTTGGAATTCAACTTGAGCAGCTGGATTCAAAAAGGGAAGGGAGGAAGGAGAAAAAAAAATAAAACCAAACAAAACCCCCCCCCCCAACCCAAAAAAAAATAAAAACATTTTTAACAAGCGTCCTTCATCAGGCGTGAGACAGACAACGGTGCCGTCGGACGTCGCAGGGACGTGAAGTGGGTGTGGCTAAGAGGAGGAGGGGTCTATGTAGATTTTTTTTTTTTCTTTTCCTCCGGTGGCAGTGCACTGCAAATGCAGCAGAGTGCACTCACTCGCCTTGCAAGATGACATTGGAAAAGGAGCACTCTTCTCCTTTGGCTGTGGAGGGTTGGTCCGAGGGGCCTACCTTACTTCCAAACCATTTCAGGTTATCGCTTCTCGGCCTTTTGGCTAAGATCAAGTGTAGTATCTGTTCTTATCAGTTTAATATCTGATACGTCCCCTATCTGGGGACCATATATTAAATGGATTTTTGGCACAGGGAGATGGAAAAAGAGCTTGCTCTGTCCACTCCACGCATTGACCTGGTATTGCAGTACCTCCAGGACCGGTGCACCCCTTTCCTAATTCAGTTGAAAAACAGAACAAAGCAATCAATTAGTTACTAATTGATTCATTCATGAATTTATCACTCAATTAAGTGGAGATGCGTTTGTGGATTTCTTATCTTATCTTATCTTATCTTATCTTCACCTTTAGAGATAGCCAAGAGCCAGACGGCCCCCCCCTGTGGTGCACGTCTCACAGATGATTTGAAGATTGAAAGGGTTTGTTTGTTTGTTTTTGTCTGTCTTCAGACTTTCACCTGCATCTTCACAATACGATCGCTAGCTGCTGTCTGTCCTGTGAATCCAGCAGTTGCCCTCTTGTGGTTACTGAAAGCGAGCAGGACTGACTTCTTCCTCGCTCAGAAGAGACACAGACAGCAGCAGCAGCAGCAGCAGCAGCAGCGGCGCCGACGACCAGTGACTGACTGACTGACTGACTGACTGACTGACTGACTGACTGACTGACTGCCTGCCTGCTGCTCCTCGTGACGAAGGGTGGCAGGCGGGGTTTAGGCAGATTTCAAGGAAAGGCAATGCATTATTGCTCAGTCAAACACACAGCCACCACACTTCATCTTTGGCGGCGGCGGCGGCGACGACGACGACGGATGCAAACGTAAAGGTCTGTATAGGATACCTCCAACTCCGTCTGCGTGGGAACGGCGGTGGCGGGAAATCGATGACAAACCAAAGAAAATGTTAAAAAGTAAAAAGGAAAGGTGGGAAGCGGCCCCTGTCGCTGTGAGAAGTGTAGCCTGGGGCCTACCGTACCGTCGCCAAATTCGATTCGGGTTATCACTTCTGGGCCTTTTGGCTAAGATCAAGTGTGGTATCTGTTGTTCTTTTTCTTGCGGTTTGTTCTTCCTCGGGAGCTATGACGGATCGGTACACCATCCACAGCCAGCTAGAGCACCTGCAGTCCAAGTACATCGGCACGGGTCATGCGGACACCACCAAGTGGGAATGGCTGGTGAACCAGCATCGTGACTCGTACTGCTCCTACATGGGCCACTTTGACCTGCTCAACTACTTTGCGGTGGCAGAGAACGAGAGCAAAGCTCGGGTGCGCTTTAACCTGATGGAGAAGATGCTGCAGCCGTGTGGGCCTCCGGTGGACAAACCCGACGAGTCCTAGAGCCAGCCAGCCAGCCAGCCAGCCAGCCAGCCAGCCAGCCAGCCAGCCAGCCAGCCAGCCAGCCAGCCAGCCAGCGCGACATGGACTGACTTCACACTCCCATTTTGTTCAGCTGGTAGCTCTCTCTCTTTGGAATTCAACTTGAGCAGCTGGATTCAAAAAGGGAAGGGAGGAAGGAGAAAAAAAAATAAAACCAAACAAAACCCCCCCCCCCCAACCCAAAAAAAAATAAAAACATTTTTAACAAGCGTCCTTCATCAGGCGTGAGACAGACAACGGTGCCGTCGGACGTCGCAGGGACGTGAAGTGGGTGTGGCTAAGAGGAGGAGGGGTCTATGTAGATTTTTTTTTTTCTTTTCCTCCGGTGGCAGTGCACTGCAAATGCAGCAGAGTGCACTCACTCGCCTTGCAAGATGACATTGGAAAAGGAGCACTCTTCTCCTTTGGCTGTGGAGGGTTGGTCCGAGGGGCCTACCTTACTTCCAAACCATTTCAGGTTATCGCTTCTCGGCCTTTTGGCTAAGATCAAGTGTAGTATCTGTTCTTATCAGTTTAATATCTGATACGTCCCCTATCTGGGGACCATATATTAAATGGATTTTTGGCACAGGGAGATGGAAAAAGAGCTTGCTCTGTCCACTCCACGCATTGACCTGGTATTGCAGTACCTCCAGGACCGGTGCACCCCTTTCCTAATTCAGTTGAAAAACAGAACAAAGCAATCAATTAGTTACTAATTGATTCATTCATGAATTTATCACTCAATTAAGTGGAGATGCGTTTGTGGATTTCTTATCTTATCTTATCTTATCTTATCTTCACCTTTAGAGATAGCCAAGAGCCAGACGGCCCCCCCTGTGGTGCACGTCTCACAGATGATTTGAAGATTGAAAGGGTTTGTTTGTTTGTTTTTGTCTGTCTTCAGACTTTCACCTGCATCTTCACAATACGATCGCTAGCTGCTGTCTGTCCTGTGAATCCAGCAGTTGCCCTCTTGTGGTTACTGAAAGCGAGCAGGACTGACTTCTTCCTCGCTCAGAAGAGACACAGACAGCAGCAGCAGCAGCAGCAGCAGCAGCGGCGCGACGACGACCAGTGACTGACTGACTGACTGACTGACTGACTGACTGACTGACTGACTGACTGACTGCCTGCCTGCTGCTCCTCGTGACGAAGGGTGGCAGGCGGGGTTTAGGCAGATTTCAAGGAAAGGCAATGCATTATTGCTCAGTCAAACACACAGCCACCACACTTCATCTTTGGCGGCGGCGGCGACGACGACGACGGATGCAAACGTAAAGGTCTGTATAGGATACCTCCAACTCCGTCTGCGTGGGAACGGCGGTGGCGGGAAATCGATGACAAACCAAAGAAAATGTTAAAAAGTAAAAAGGAAAGGTGGGAAGCGGCCCCTGTCGCTGTGAGAAGTGTAGCCTGGGGCCTACCGTACCGTCGCCAAATTCGATTCGGGTTATCACTTCTGGGCCTTTTGGCTAAGATCAAGTGTGGTATCTGTTGTTCTTTTTCTTGCGGTTTGTTCTTCCTCGGGAGCTATGACGGATCGGTACACCATCCACAGCCAGCTAGAGCACCTGCAGTCCAAGTACATCGGCACGGGTCATGCGGACACCACCAAGTGGGAATGGCTGGTGAACCAGCATCGTGACTCGTACTGCTCCTACATGGGCCACTTTGACCTGCTCAACTACTTTGCGGTGGCAGAGAACGAGAGCAAAGCTCGGGTGCGCTTTAACCTGATGGAGAAGATGCTGCAGCCGTGTGGGCCTCCGGTGGACAAACCCGACGAGTCCTAGAGCCAGCCAGCCAGCCAGCCAGCCAGCCAGCCAGCCAGCCAGCCAGCCAGCCAGCCAGCCAGCCAGCCAGCCAGCCAGCCAGCGCGACATGGACTGACTTCACACTCCCATTTTGTTCAGCTGGTAGCTCTCTCTCTTTGGAATTCAACTTGAGCAGCTGGATTCAAAAAGGGAAGGGAGGAAGGAGAAAAAAAAATAAAACCAAACAAACCCCCCCCCCCCCAACCCAAAAAAAAAATAAAAACATTTTTAACAAGCGTCCTTCATCAGGCGTGAGACAGACAACGGTGCCGTCGGACGTCGCAGGGACGTGAAGTGGGTGTGGCTAAGAGGAGGAGGGGTCTATGTAGATTTTTTTTTTTTCTTTTCCTCCGGTGGCAGTGCACTGCAAATGCAGCAGAGTGCACTCACTCGCCTTGCAAGATGACATTGGAAAAGGAGCACTCTTCTCCTTTGGCTGTGGAGGGTTGGTCCGAGGGGCCTACCTTACTTCCAAACCATTTCAGGTTATCGCTTCTCGGCCTTTTGGCTAAGATCAAGTGTAGTATCTGTTCTTATCAGTTTAATATCTGATACGTCCCCTATCTGGGGACCATATATTAAATGGATTTTTGGCACAGGGAGATGGAAAAAGAGCTTGCTCTGTCCACTCCACGCATTGACCTGGTATTGCAGTACCTCCAGGACCGGTGCACCCCTTTCCTAATTCAGTTGAAAAACAGAACAAAGCAATCAATTAGTTACTAATTGATTCATTCATGAATTTATCACTCAATTAAGTGGAGATGCGTTTGTGGATTTCTTATCTTATCTTATCTTATCTTATCTTCACCTTTAGAGATAGCCAAGAGCCAGACGGCCCCCCCTGTGGTGCACGTCTCACAGATGATTTGAAGATTGAAAGGGTTTGTTTGTTTGTTTTTGTCTGTCTTCAGACTTTCACCTGCATCTTCACAATACGATCGCTAGCTGCTGTCTGTCCTGTGAATCCAGCAGTTGCCCTCTTGTGGTTACTGAAAGCGAGCAGGACTGACTTCTTCCTCGCTCAGAAGAGACACAGACAGCAGCAGCAGCAGCAGCAGCAGCAGCGGCGACGACGACCAGTGACTGACTGACTGACTGACTGACTGACTGACTGACTGACTGACTGACTGACTGCCTGCCTGCTGCTCCTCGTGACGAAGGGTGGCAGGCGGGGTTTAGGCAGATTTCAAGGAAAGGCAATGCATTATTGCTCAGTCAAACACACAGCCACCACACTTCATCTTTGGCGGCGGCGGCGACGACGACGACGGATGCAAACGTAAAGGTCTGTATAGGATACCTCCAACTCCGTCTGCGTGGGAACGGCGGTGGCGGGAAATCGATGACAAACCAAAGAAAATGTTAAAAAGTAAAAAGGAAAGGTGGGAAGCGGCCCCTGTCGCTGTGAGAAGTGTAGCCTGGGGCCTACCGTACCGTCGCCAAATTCGATTCGGGTTATCACTTCTGGGCCTTTTGGCTAAGATCAAGTGTGGTATCTGTTGTTCTTTTTCTTGCGGTTTGTTCTTCCTCGGGAGCTATGACGGATCGGTACACCATCCACAGCCAGCTAGAGCACCTGCAGTCCAAGTACATCGGCACGGGTCATGCGGACACCACCAAGTGGGAATGGCTGGTGAACCAGCATCGTGACTCGTACTGCTCCTACATGGGCCACTTTGACCTGCTCAACTACTTTGCGGTGGCAGAGAACGAGAGCAAAGCTCGGGTGCGCTTTAACCTGATGGAGAAGATGCTGCAGCCGTGTGGGCCTCCGGTGGACAAACCCGACGAGTCCTAGAGCCAGCCAGCCAGCCAGCCAGCCAGCCAGCCAGCCAGCCAGCCAGCCAGCCAGCCAGCCAGCCAGCCAGCCAGCCAGCCAGCGCGACATGGACTGACTTCACACTCCCATTTTGTTCAGCTGGTAGCTCTCTCTCTTTGGAATTCAACTTGAGCAGCTGGATTCAAAAAGGGAAGGGAGGAAGGAGAAAAAAAAATAAAACCAAACAAAACCCCCCCCCCCCCAACCCAAAAAAAAAATAAAAACATTTTTAACAAGCGTCCTTCATCAGGCGTGAGACAGACAACGGTGCCGTCGGACGTCGCAGGGACGTGAAGTGGGTGTGGCTAAGAGGAGGAGGGGTCTATGTAGATTTTTTTTTTTTCTTTTCCTCCGGTGGCAGTGCACTGCAAATGCAGCAGAGTGCACTCACTCGCCTTGCAAGATGACATTGGAAAAGGAGCACTCTTCTCCTTTGGCTGTGGAGGGTTGGTCCGAGGGGCCTACCTTACTTCCAAACCATTTCAGGTTATCGCTTCTCGGCCTTTTGGCTAAGATCAAGTGTAGTATCTGTTCTTATCAGTTTAATATCTGATACGTCCCCTATCTGGGGACCATATATTAAATGGATTTTTGGCACAGGGAGATGGAAAAAGAGCTTGCTCTGTCCACTCCACGCATTGACCTGGTATTGCAGTACCTCCAGGACCGGTGCACCCCTTTCCTAATTCAGTTGAAAAACAGAACAAAGCAATCAATTAGTTACTAATTGATTCATTCATGAATTTATCACTCAATTAAGTGGAGATGCGTTTGTGGATTTCTTATCTTATCTTATCTTATCTTATCTTCACCTTTAGAGATAGCCAAGAGCCAGACGGCCCCCCCTGTGGTGCACGTCTCACAGATGATTTGAAGATTGAAAGGGTTTGTTTGTTTGTTTTTGTCTGTCTTCAGACTTTCACCTGCATCTTCACAATACGATCGCTAGCTGCTGTCTGTCCTGTGAATCCAGCAGTTGCCCTCTTGTGGTTACTGAAAGCGAGCAGGACTGACTTCTTCCTCGCTCAGAAGAGACACAGACAGCAGCAGCAGCAGCAGCAGCAGCAGCGGCGGCGACGACCAGTGACTGACTGACTGACTGACTGACTGACTGACTGACTGACTGACTGACTGACTGCCTGCCTGCTGCTCCTCGTGACGAAGGGTGGCAGGCGGGGTTTAGGCAGATTTCAAGGAAAGGCAATGCATTATTGCTCAGTCAAACACACAGCCACCACACTTCATCTTTGGCGGCGGCGGCGGCGACGACGACGACGGATGCAAACGTAAAGGTCTGTATAGGATACCTCCAACTCCGTCTGCGTGGGAACGGCGGTGGCGGGAAATCGATGACAAACCAAAGAAAATGTTAAAAAGTAAAAAGGAAAGGTGGGAAGCGGCCCCTGTCGCTGTGAGAAGTGTAGCCTGGGGCCTACCGTACCGTCGCCAAATTCGATTCGGGTTATCACTTCTGGGCCTTTTGGCTAAGATCAAGTGTGGTATCTGTTGTTCTTTTTCTTGCGGTTTGTTCTTCCTCGGGAGCTATGACGGATCGGTACACCATCCACAGCCAGCTAGAGCACCTGCAGTCCAAGTACATCGGCACGGGTCATGCGGACACCACCAAGTGGGAATGGCTGGTGAACCAGCATCGTGACTCGTACTGCTCCTACATGGGCCACTTTGACCTGCTCAACTACTTTGCGGTGGCAGAGAACGAGAGCAAAGCTCGGGTGCGCTTTAACCTGATGGAGAAGATGCTGCAGCCGTGTGGGCCTCCGGTGGACAAACCCGACGAGTCCTAGAGCCAGCCAGCCAGCCAGCCAGCCAGCCAGCCAGCCAGCCAGCCAGCCAGCCAGCCAGCCAGCCAGCCAGCCAGCCAGCCAGCGCGACATGGACTGACTTCACACTCCCATTTTGTTCAGCTGGTAGCTCTCTCTCTTTGGAATTCAACTTGAGCAGCTGGATTCAAAAAGGGAAGGGAGGAAGGAGAAAAAAAAATAAAACCAAACAAAACCCCCCCCCCCCAACCCAAAAAAAAATAAAAACATTTTTAACAAGCGTCCTTCATCAGGCGTGAGACAGACAACGGTGCCGTCGGACGTCGCAGGGACGTGAAGTGGGTGTGGCTAAGAGGAGGAGGGGTCTATGTAGATTTTTTTTTTTTCTTTTCCTCCGGTGGCAGTGCACTGCAAATGCAGCAGAGTGCACTCACTCGCCTTGCAAGATGACATTGGAAAAGGAGCACTCTTCTCCTTTGGCTGTGGAGGGTTGGTCCGAGGGGCCTACCTTACTTCCAAACCATTTCAGGTTATCGCTTCTCGGCCTTTTGGCTAAGATCAAGTGTAGTATCTGTTCTTATCAGTTTAATATCTGATACGTCCCCTATCTGGGGACCATATATTAAATGGATTTTTGGCACAGGGAGATGGAAAAAGAGCTTGCTCTGTCCACTCCACGCATTGACCTGGTATTGCAGTACCTCCAGGACCGGTGCACCCCTTTCCTAATTCAGTTGAAAAACAGAACAAAGCAATCAATTAGTTACTAATTGATTCATTCATGAATTTATCACTCAATTAAGTGGAGATGCGTTTGTGGATTTCTTATCTTATCTTATCTTATCTTATCTTCACCTTTAGAGATAGCCAAGAGCCAGACGGCCCCCCCTGTGGTGCACGTCTCACAGATGATTTGAAGATTGAAAGGGTTTGTTTGTTTGTTTTTGTCTGTCTTCAGACTTTCACCTGCATCTTCACAATACGATCGCTAGCTGCTGTCTGTCCTGTGAATCCAGCAGTTGCCCTCTTGTGGTTACTGAAAGCGAGCAGGACTGACTTCTTCCTCGCTCAGAAGAGACACAGACAGCAGCAGCAGCAGCAGCAGCAGCAGCGGCGACGACGACCAGTGACTGACTGACTGACTGACTGACTGACTGACTGACTGACTGACTGACTGACTGCCTGCCTGCTGCTCCTCGTGACGAAGGGTGGCAGGCGGGGTTTAGGCAGATTTCAAGGAAAGGCAATGCATTATTGCTCAGTCAAACACACAGCCACCACACTTCATCTTTGGCGGCGGCGGCGGCGACGACGACGACGGATGCAAACGTAAAGGTCTGTATAGGATACCTCCAACTCCGTCTGCGTGGGAACGGCGGTGGCGGGAAATCGATGACAAACCAAAGAAAATGTTAAAAAGTAAAAAGGAAAGGTGGGAAGCGGCCCCTGTCGCTGTGAGAAGTGTAGCCTGGGGCCTACCGTACCGTCGCCAAATTCGATTCGGGTTATCACTTCTGGGCCTTTTGGCTAAGATCAAGTGTGGTATCTGTTGTTCTTTTTCTTGCGGTTTGTTCTTCCTCGGGAGCTATGACGGATCGGTACACCATCCACAGCCAGCTAGAGCACCTGCAGTCCAAGTACATCGGCACGGGTCATGCGGACACCACCAAGTGGGAATGGCTGGTGAACCAGCATCGTGACTCGTACTGCTCCTACATGGGCCACTTTGACCTGCTCAACTACTTTGCGGTGGCAGAGAACGAGAGCAAAGCTCGGGTGCGCTTTAACCTGATGGAGAAGATGCTGCAGCCGTGTGGGCCTCCGGTGGACAAACCCGACGAGTCCTAGAGCCAGCCAGCCAGCCAGCCAGCCAGCCAGCCAGCCAGCCAGCCAGCCAGCCAGCCAGCCAGCCAGCCAGCCAGCGCGACATGGACTGACTTCACACTCCCATTTTGTTCAGCTGGTAGCTCTCTCTCTTTGGAATTCAACTTGAGCAGCTGGATTCAAAAAGGGAAGGGAGGAAGGAGAAAAAAAAATAAAACCAAACAAAACCCCCCCCCCCCAACCCAAAAAAAAAATAAAAACATTTTTAACAAGCGTCCTTCATCAGGCGTGAGACAGACAACGGTGCCGTCGGACGTCGCAGGGACGTGAAGTGGGTGTGGCTAAGAGGAGGAGGGGTCTATGTAGATTTTTTTTTTTTCTTTTCCTCCGGTGGCAGTGCACTGCAAATGCAGCAGAGTGCACTCACTCGCCTTGCAAGATGACATTGGAAAAGGAGCACTCTTCTCCTTTGGCTGTGGAGGGTTGGTCCGAGGGGCCTACCTTACTTCCAAACCATTTCAGGTTATCGCTTCTCGGCCTTTTGGCTAAGATCAAGTGTAGTATCTGTTCTTATCAGTTTAATATCTGATACGTCCCCTATCTGGGGACCATATATTAAATGGATTTTTGGCACAGGGAGATGGAAAAAGAGCTTGCTCTGTCCACTCCACGCATTGACCTGGTATTGCAGTACCTCCAGGACCGGTGCACCCCTTTCCTAATTCAGTTGAAAAACAGAACAAAGCAATCAATTAGTTACTAATTGATTCATTCATGAATTTATCACTCAATTAAGTGGAGATGCGTTTGTGGATTTCTTATCTTATCTTATCTTATCTTATCTTCACCTTTAGAGATAGCCAAGAGCCAGACGGCCCCCCCTGTGGTGCACGTCTCACAGATGATTTGAAGATTGAAAGGGTTTGTTTGTTTGTTTTTGTCTGTCTTCAGACTTTCACCTGCATCTTCACAATACGATCGCTAGCTGCTGTCTGTCCTGTGAATCCAGCAGTTGCCCTCTTGTGGTTACTGAAAGCGAGCAGGACTGACTTCTTCCTCGCTCAGAAGAGACACAGACAGCAGCAGCAGCAGCAGCAGCAGCAGCGGCGACGACGACCAGTGACTGACTGACTGACTGACTGACTGACTGACTGACTGACTGACTGACTGACTGCCTGCCTGCTGCTCCTCGTGACGAAGGGTGGCAGGCGGGGTTTAGGCAGATTTCAAGGAAAGGCAATGCATTATTGCTCAGTCAAACACACAGCCACCACACTTCATCTTTGGCGGCGGCGGCGACGACGACGACGGATGCAAACGTAAAGGTCTGTATAGGATACCTCCAACTCCGTCTGCGTGGGAACGGCGGTGGCGGGAAATCGATGACAAACCAAAGAAAATGTTAAAAAGTAAAAAGGAAAGGTGGGAAGCGGCCCCTGTCGCTGTGAGAAGTGTAGCCTGGGGCCTACCGTACCGTCGCCAAATTCGATTCGGGTTATCACTTCTGGGCCTTTTGGCTAAGATCAAGTGTGGTATCTGTTGTTCTTTTTCTTGCGGTTTGTTCTTCCTCGGGAGCTATGACGGATCGGTACACCATCCACAGCCAGCTAGAGCACCTGCAGTCCAAGTACATCGGCACGGGTCATGCGGACACCACCAAGTGGGAATGGCTGGTGAACCAGCATCGTGACTCGTACTGCTCCTACATGGGCCACTTTGACCTGCTCAACTACTTTGCGGTGGCAGAGAACGAGAGCAAAGCTCGGGTGCGCTT
Organism: Leptodactylus fallax; assembly: GCA_947044405.1. Taxonomy (NCBI): domain Eukaryota; kingdom Metazoa; phylum Chordata; class Amphibia; order Anura; family Leptodactylidae; genus Leptodactylus; species Leptodactylus fallax. Next base: position 15,439 of record CAMRHE010000361.1, read on the forward strand.
TAACCTGATGGAGAAGATGCTGCAGCCGTGTGGGCCTCCGGTGGACAAACCCGACGAGTCCTAGAGCCAGCCAGCCAGCCAGCCAGCCAGCCAGCCAGCCAGCCAGCCAGCCAGCCAGCCAGCCAGCCAGCCAGCCAGCCAGCCAGCGCGACATGGACTGACTTCACACTCCCATTTTGTTCAGCTGGTAGCTCTCTCTCTTTGGAATTCAACTTGAGCAGCTGGATTCAAAAAGGGAAGGGAGGAAGGAGAAAAAAAAATAAAACCAAACAAAACCCCCCCCCCCCAACCCAAAAAAAAATAAAAACATTTTTAACAAGCGTCCTTCATCAGGCGTGAGACAGACAACGGTGCCGTCGGACGTCGCAGGGACGTGAAGTGGGTGTGGCTAAGAGGAGGAGGGGTCTATGTAGATTTTTTTTTTTTCTTTTCCTCCGGTGGCAGTGCACTGCAAATGCAGCAGAGTGCACTCACTCGCCTTGCAAGATGACATTGGAAAAGGAGCACTCTTCTCCTTTGGCTGTGGAGGGTTGGTCCGAGGGGCCTACCTTACTTCCAAACCATTTCAGGTTATCGCTTCTCGGCCTTTTGGCTAAGATCAAGTGTAGTATCTGTTCTTATCAGTTTAATATCTGATACGTCCCCTATCTGGGGACCATATATTAAATGGATTTTTGGCACAGGGAGATGGAAAAAGAGCTTGCTCTGTCCACTCCACGCATTGACCTGGTATTGCAGTACCTCCAGGACCGGTGCACCCCTTTCCTAATTCAGTTGAAAAACAGAACAAAGCAATCAATTAGTTACTAATTGATTCATTCATGAATTTATCACTCAATTAAGTGGAGATGCGTTTGTGGATTTCTTATCTTATCTTATCTTATCTTATCTTCACCTTTAGAGATAGCCAAGAGCCAGACGGCCCCCCCTGTGGTGCACGTCTCACAGATGATTTGAAGATTGAAAGGGTTTGTTTGTTTGTTTTTGTCTGTCTTCAGACTTTCACCTGCATCTTCACAATACGATCGCTAGCTGCTGTCTGTCCTGTGAATCCAGCAGTTGCCCTCTTGTGGTTACTGAAAGCGAGCAGGACTGACTTCTTCCTCGCTCAGAAGAGACACAGACAGCAGCAGCAGCAGCAGCAGCAGCAGCGGCGACGACGACCAGTGACTGACTGACTGACTGACTGACTGACTGACTGACTGACTGACTGACTGACTGCCTGCCTGCTGCTCCTCGTGACGAAGGGTGGCAGGCGGGGTTTAGGCAGATTTCAAGGAAAGGCAATGCATTATTGCTCAGTCAAACACACAGCCACCACACTTCATCTTTGGCGGCGGCGGCGACGACGACGACGGATGCAAACGTAAAGGTCTGTATAGGATACCTCCAACTCCGTCTGCGTGGGAACGGCGGTGGCGGGAAATCGATGACAAACCAAAGAAAATGTTAAAAAGTAAAAAGGAAAGGTGGGAAGCGGCCCCTGTCGCTGTGAGAAGTGTAGCCTGGGGCCTACCGTACCGTCGCCAAATTCGATTCGGGTTATCACTTCTGGGCCTTTTGGCTAAGATCAAGTGTGGTATCTGTTGTTCTTTTTCTTGCGGTTTGTTCTTCCTCGGGAGCTATGACGGATCGGTACACCATCCACAGCCAGCTAGAGCACCTGCAGTCCAAGTACATCGGCACGGGTCATGCGGACACCACCAAGTGGGAATGGCTGGTGAACCAGCATCGTGACTCGTACTGCTCCTACATGGGCCACTTTGACCTGCTCAACTACTTTGCGGTGGCAGAGAACGAGAGCAAAGCTCGGGTGCGCTTTAACCTGATGGAGAAGATGCTGCAGCCGTGTGGGCCTCCGGTGGACAAACCCGACGAGTCCTAGAGCCAGCCAGCCAGCCAGCCAGCCAGCCAGCCAGCCAGCCAGCCAGCCAGCCAGCCAGCCAGCCAGCCAGCCAGCCAGCCAGCGCGACATGGACTGACTTCACACTCCCATTTTGTTCAGCTGGTAGCTCTCTCTCTTTGGAATTCAACTTGAGCAGCTGGATTCAAAAAGGGAAGGGAGGAAGGAGAAAAAAAAATAAAACCAAACAAAACCCCCCCCCCCCAACCCAAAAAAAAAATAAAAACATTTTTAACAAGCGTCCTTCATCAGGCGTGAGACAGACAACGGTGCCGTCGGACGTCGCAGGGACGTGAAGTGGGTGTGGCTAAGAGGAGGAGGGGTCTATGTAGATTTTTTTTTTTTCTTTTCCTCCGGTGGCAGTGCACTGCAAATGCAGCAGAGTGCACTCACTCGCCTTGCAAGATGACATTGGAAAAGGAGCACTCTTCTCCTTTGGCTGTGGAGGGTTGGTCCGAGGGGCCTACCTTACTTCCAAACCATTTCAGGTTATCGCTTCTCGGCCTTTTGGCTAAGATCAAGTGTAGTATCTGTTCTTATCAGTTTAATATCTGATACGTCCCCTATCTGGGGACCATATATTAAATGGATTTTTGGCACAGGGAGATGGAAAAAGAGCTTGCTCTGTCCACTCCACGCATTGACCTGGTATTGCAGTACCTCCAGGACCGGTGCACCCCTTTCCTAATTCAGTTGAAAAACAGAACAAAGCAATCAATTAGTTACTAATTGATTCATTCATGAATTTATCACTCAATTAAGTGGAGATGCGTTTGTGGATTTCTTATCTTATCTTATCTTATCTTATCTTCACCTTTAGAGATAGCCAAGAGCCAGACGGCCCCCCCTGTGGTGCACGTCTCACAGATGATTTGAAGATTGAAAGGGTTTGTTTGTTTGTTTTTGTCTGTCTTCAGACTTTCACCTGCATCTTCACAATACGATCGCTAGCTGCTGTCTGTCCTGTGAATCCAGCAGTTGCCCTCTTGTGGTTACTGAAAGCGAGCAGGACTGACTTCTTCCTCGCTCAGAAGAGACACAGACAGCAGCAGCAGCAGCAGCAGCAGCAGCGGCGACGACGACCAGTGACTGACTGACTGACTGACTGACTGACTGACTGACTGACTGACTGACTGACTGCCTGCCTGCTGCTCCTCGTGACGAAGGGTGGCAGGCGGGGTTTAGGCAGATTTCAAGGAAAGGCAATGCATTATTGCTCAGTCAAACACACAGCCACCACACTTCATCTTTGGCGGCGGCGGCGACGACGACGACGGATGCAAACGTAAAGGTCTGTATAGGATACCTCCAACTCCGTCTGCGTGGGAACGGCGGTGGCGGGAAATCGATGACAAACCAAAGAAAATGTTAAAAAGTAAAAAGGAAAGGTGGGAAGCGGCCCCTGTCGCTGTGAGAAGTGTAGCCTGGGGCCTACCGTACCGTCGCCAAATTCGATTCGGGTTATCACTTCTGGGCCTTTTGGCTAAGATCAAGTGTGGTATCTGTTGTTCTTTTTCTTGCGGTTTGTTCTTCCTCGGGAGCTATGACGGATCGGTACACCATCCACAGCCAGCTAGAGCACCTGCAGTCCAAGTACATCGGCACGGGTCATGCGGACACCACCAAGTGGGAATGGCTGGTGAACCAGCATCGTGACTCGTACTGCTCCTACATGGGCCACTTTGACCTGCTCAACTACTTTGCGGTGGCAGAGAACGAGAGCAAAGCTCGGGTGCGCTTTAACCTGATGGAGAAGATGCTGCAGCCGTGTGGGCCTCCGGTGGACAAACCCGACGAGTCCTAGAGCCAGCCAGCCAGCCAGCCAGCCAGCCAGCCAGCCAGCCAGCCAGCCAGCCAGCCAGCCAGCCAGCCAGCCAGCCAGCGCGACATGGACTGACTTCACACTCCCATTTTGTTCAGCTGGTAGCTCTCTCTCTTTGGAATTCAACTTGAGCAGCTGGATTCAAAAAGGGAAGGGAGGAAGGAGAAAAAAAAATAAAACCAAACAAAACCCCCCCCCCCCAACCCAAAAAAAAAATAAAAACATTTTTAACAAGCGTCCTTCATCAGGCGTGAGACAGACAACGGTGCCGTCGGACGTCGCAGGGACGTGAAGTGGGTGTGGCTAAGAGGAGGAGGGGTCTATGTAGTTTTTTTTTTTTCTTTTCCTCCGGTGGCAGTGCACTGCAAATGCAGCAGAGTGCACTCACTCGCCTTGCAAGATGACATTGGAAAAGGAGCACTCTTCTCCTTTGGCTGTGGAGGGTTGGTCCGAGGGGCCTACCTTACTTCCAAACCATTTCAGGTTATCGCTTCTCGGCCTTTTGGCTAAGATCAAGTGTAGTATCTGTTCTTATCAGTTTAATATCTGATACGTCCCCTATCTGGGGACCATATATTAAATGGATTTTTGGCACAGGGAGATGGAAAAAGAGCTTGCTCTGTCCACTCCACGCATTGACCTGGTATTGCAGTACCTCCAGGACCGGTGCACCCCTTTCCTAATTCAGTTGAAAAACAGAACAAAGCAATCAATTAGTTACTAATTGATTCATTCATGAATTTATCACTCAATTAAGTGGAGATGCGTTTGTGGATTTCTTATCTTATCTTATCTTATCTTATCTTCACCTTTAGAGATAGCCAAGAGCCAGACGGCCCCCCCTGTGGTGCACGTCTCACAGATGATTTGAAGATTGAAAGGGTTTGTTTGTTTGTTTTTGTCTGTCTTCAGACTTTCACCTGCATCTTCACAATACGATCGCTAGCTGCTGTCTGTCCTGTGAATCCAGCAGTTGCCCTCTTGTGGTTACTGAAAGCGAGCAGGACTGACTTCTTCCTCGCTCAGAAGAGACACAGACAGCAGCAGCAGCAGCAGCAGCAGCAGCGGCGACGACGACCAGTGACTGACTGACTGACTGACTGACTGACTGACTGACTGACTGACTGACTGACTGCCTGCCTGCTGCTCCTCGTGACGAAGGGTGGCAGGCGGGGTTTAGGCAGATTTCAAGGAAAGGCAATGCATTATTGCTCAGTCAAACACACAGCCACCACACTTCATCTTTGGCGGCGGCGGCGACGACGACGACGGATGCAAACGTAAAGGTCTGTATAGGATACCTCCAACTCCGTCTGCGTGGGAACGGCGGTGGCGGGAAATCGATGACAAACCAAAGAAAATGTTAAAAAGTAAAAAGGAAAGGTGGGAAGCGGCCCCTGTCGCTGTGAGAAGTGTAGCCTGGGGCCTACCGTACCGTCGCCAAATTCGATTCGGGTTATCACTTCTGGGCCTTTTGGCTAAGATCAAGTGTGGTATCTGTTGTTCTTTTTCTTGCGGTTTGTTCTTCCTCGGGAGCTATGACGGATCGGTACACCATCCACAGCCAGCTAGAGCACCTGCAGTCCAAGTACATCGGCACGGGTCATGCGGACACCACCAAGTGGGAATGGCTGGTGAACCAGCATCGTGACTCGTACTGCTCCTACATGGGCCACTTTGACCTGCTCAACTACTTTGCGGTGGCAGAGAACGAGAGCAAAGCTCGGGTGCGCTTTAACCTGATGGAGAAGATGCTGCAGCCGTGTGGGCCTCCGGTGGACAAACCCGACGAGTCCTAGAGCCAGCCAGCCAGCCAGCCAGCCAGCCAGCCAGCCAGCCAGCCAGCCAGCCAGCCAGCCAGCCAGCCAGCCAGCCAGCGCGACATGGACTGACTTCACACTCCCATTTTGTTCAGCTGGTAGCTCTCTCTCTTTGGAATTCAACTTGAGCAGCTGGATTCAAAAAGGGAAGGGAGGAAGGAGAAAAAAAAATAAAACCAAACAAAACCCCCCCCCCCCCAACCCAAAAAAAAAATAAAAACATTTTTAACAAGCGTCCTTCATCAGGCGTGAGACAGACAACGGTGCCGTCGGACGTCGCAGGGACGTGAAGTGGGTGTGGCTAAGAGGAGGAGGGGTCTATGTATGTTTTTTTTTTTCTTTTCCTCCGGTGGCAGTGCACTGCAAATGCAGCAGAGTGCACTCACTCGCCTTGCAAGATGACATTGGAAAAGGAGCACTCTTCTCCTTTGGCTGTGGAGGGTTGGTCCGAGGGGCCTACCTTACTTCCAAACCATTTCAGGTTATCGCTTCTCGGCCTTTTGGCTAAGATCAAGTGTAGTATCTGTTCTTATCAGTTTAATATCTGATACGTCCCCTATCTGGGGACCATATATTAAATGGATTTTTGGCACAGGGAGATGGAAAAAGAGCTTGCTCTGTCCACTCCACGCATTGACCTGGTATTGCAGTACCTCCAGGACCGGTGCACCCCTTTCCTAATTCAGTTGAAAAACAGAACAAAGCAATCAATTAGTTACTAATTGATTCATTCATGAATTTATCACTCAATTAAGTGGAGATGCGTTTGTGGATTTCTTATCTTATCTTATCTTATCTTATCTTCACCTTTAGAGATAGCCAAGAGCCAGACGGCCCCCCCTGTGGTGCACGTCTCACAGATGATTTGAAGATTGAAAGGGTTTGTTTGTTTGTTTTTGTCTGTCTTCAGACTTTCACCTGCATCTTCACAATACGATCGCTAGCTGCTGTCTGTCCTGTGAATCCAGCAGTTGCCCTCTTGTGGTTACTGAAAGCGAGCAGGACTGACTTCTTCCTCGCTCAGAAGAGACACAGACAGCAGCAGCAGCAGCAGCAGCAGCAGCGGCGACGACGACCAGTGACTGACTGACTGACTGACTGACTGACTGACTGACTGACTGACTGACTGACTGCCTGCCTGCTGCTCCTCGTGACGAAGGGTGGCAGGCGGGGTTTAGGCAGATTTCAAGGAAAGGCAATGCATTATTGCTCAGTCAAACACACAGCCACCACACTTCATCTTTGGCGGCGGCGGCGACGACGACGACGGATGCAAACGTAAAGGTCTGTATAGGATACCTCCAACTCCGTCTGCGTGGGAACGGCGGTGGCGGGAAATCGATGACAAACCAAAGAAAATGTTAAAAAGTAAAAAGGAAAGGTGGGAAGCGGCCCCTGTCGCTGTGAGAAGTGTAGCCTGGGGCCTACCGTACCGTCGCCAAATTCGATTCGGGTTATCACTTCTGGGCCTTTTGGCTAAGATCAAGTGTGGTATCTGTTGTTCTTTTTCTTGCGGTTTGTTCTTCCTCGGGAGCTATGACGGATCGGTACACCATCCACAGCCAGCTAGAGCACCTGCAGTCCAAGTACATCGGCACGGGTCATGCGGACACCACCAAGTGGGAATGGCTGGTGAACCAGCATCGTGACTCGTACTGCTCCTACATGGGCCACTTTGACCTGCTCAACTACTTTGCGGTGGCAGAGAACGAGAGCAAAGCTCGGGTGCGCTTTAACCTGATGGAGAAGATGCTGCAGCCGTGTGGGCCTCCGGTGGACAAACCCGACGAGTCCTAGAGCCAGCCAGCCAGCCAGCCAGCCAGCCAGCCAGCCAGCCAGCCAGCCAGCCAGCCAGCCAGCCAGCCAGCCAGCCAGCCAGCGCGACATGGACTGACTTCACACTCCCATTTTGTTCAGCTGGTAGCTCTCTCTCTTTGGAATTCAACTTGAGCAGCTGGATTCAAAAAGGGAAGGGAGGAAGGAGAAAAAAAAATAAAACCAAACAAAACCCCCCCCCCCCAACCCAAAAAAAAAATAAAAACATTTTTAACAAGCGTCCTTCATCAGGCGTGAGACAGACAACGGTGCCGTCGGACGTCGCAGGGACGTGAAGTGGGTGTGGCTAAGAGGAGGAGGGGTCTATGTAGATTTTTTTTTTTTCTTTTCCTCCGGTGGCAGTGCACTGCAAATGCAGCAGAGTGCACTCACTCGCCTTGCAAGATGACATTGGAAAAGGAGCACTCTTCTCCTTTGGCTGTGGAGGGTTGGTCCGAGGGGCCTACCTTACTTCCAAACCATTTCAGGTTATCGCTTCTCGGCCTTTTGGCTAAGATCAAGTGTAGTATCTGTTCTTATCAGTTTAATATCTGATACGTCCCCTATCTGGGGACCATATATTAAATGGATTTTTGGCACAGGGAGATGGAAAAAGAGCTTGCTCTGTCCACTCCACGCATTGACCTGGTATTGCAGTACCTCCAGGACCGGTGCACCCCTTTCCTAATTCAGTTGAAAAACAGAACAAAGCAATCAATTAGTTACTAATTGATTCATTCATGAATTTATCACTCAATTAAGTGGAGATGCGTTTGTGGATTTCTTATCTTATCTTATCTTATCTTATCTTCACCTTTAGAGATAGCCAAGAGCCAGACGGCCCCCCCTGTGGTGCACGTCTCACAGATGATTTGAAGATTGAAAGGGTTTGTTTGTTTGTTTTTGTCTGTCTTCAGACTTTCACCTGCATCTTCACAATACGATCGCTAGCTGCTGTCTGTCCTGTGAATCCAGCAGTTGCCCTCTTGTGGTTACTGAAAGCGAGCAGGACTGACTTCTTCCTCGCTCAGAAGAGACACAGACAGCAGCAGCAGCAGCAGCAGCAGCAGCGGCGACGACGACCAGTGACTGACTGACTGACTGACTGACTGACTGACTGACTGACTGACTGACTGACTGCCTGCCTGCTGCTCCTCGTGACGAAGGGTGGCAGGCGGGGTTTAGGCAGATTTCAAGGAAAGGCAATGCATTATTGCTCAGTCAAACACACAGCCACCACACTTCATCTTTGGCGGCGGCGGCGACGACGACGACGGATGCAAACGTAAAGGTCTGTATAGGATACCTCCAACTCCGTCTGCGTGGGAACGGCGGTGGCGGGAAATCGATGACAAACCAAAGAAAATGTTAAAAAGTAAAAAGGAAAGGTGGGAAGCGGCCCCTGTCGCTGTGAGAAGTGTAGCCTGGGGCCTACCGTACCGTCGCCAAATTCGATTCGGGTTATCACTTCTGGGCCTTTTGGCTAAGATCAAGTGTGGTATCTGTTGTTCTTTTTCTTGCGGTTTGTTCTTCCTCGGGAGCTATGACGGATCGGTACACCATCCACAGCCAGCTAGAGCACCTGCAGTCCAAGTACATCGGCACGGGTCATGCGGACACCACCAAGTGGGAATGGCTGGTGAACCAGCATCGTGACTCGTACTGCTCCTACATGGGCCACTTTGACCTGCTCAACTACTTTGCGGTGGCAGAGAACGAGAGCAAAGCTCGGGTGCGCTTTAACCTGATGGAGAAGATGCTGCAGCCGTGTGGGCCTCCGGTGGACAAACCCGACGAGTCCTAGAGCCAGCCAGCCAGCCAGCCAGCCAGCCAGCCAGCCAGCCAGCCAGCCAGCCAGCCAGCCAGCCAGCCAGCCAGCCAGCCAGCGCGACATGGACTGACTTCACACTCCCATTTTGTTCAGCTGGTAGCTCTCTCTCTTTGGAATTCAACTTGAGCAGCTGGATTCAAAAAGGGAAGGGAGGAAGGAGAAAAAAAAATAAAACCAAACAAAACCCCCCCCCCCCAACCCAAAAAAAAATAAAAACATTTTTAACAAGCGTCCTTCATCAGGCGTGAGACAGACAACGGTGCCGTCGGACGTCGCAGGGACGTGAAGTGGGTGTGGCTAAGAGGAGGAGGGGTCTATGTAGATTTTTTTTTTTTCTTTTCCTCCGGTGGCAGTGCACTGCAAATGCAGCAGAGTGCACTCACTCGCCTTGCAAGATGACATTGGAAAAGGAGCACTCTTCTCCTTTGGCTGTGGAGGGTTGGTCCGAGGGGCCTACCTTACTTCCAAACCATTTCAGGTTATCGCTTCTCGGCCTTTTGGCTAAGATCAAGTGTAGTATCTGTTCTTATCAGTTTAATATCTGATACGTCCCCTATCTGGGGACCATATATTAAATGGATTTTTGGCACAGGGAGATGGAAAAAGAGCTTGCTCTGTCCACTCCACGCATTGACCTGGTATTGCAGTACCTCCAGGACCGGTGCACCCCTTTCCTAATTCAGTTGAAAAACAGAACAAAGCAATCAATTAGTTACTAATTGATTCATTCATGAATTTATCACTCAATTAAGTGGAGATGCGTTTGTGGATTTCTTATCTTATCTTATCTTATCTTATCTTCACCTTTAGAGATAGCCAAGAGCCAGACGGCCCCCCCTGTGGTGCACGTCTCACAGATGATTTGAAGATTGAAAGGGTTTGTTTGTTTGTTTTTGTCTGTCTTCAGACTTTCACCTGCATCTTCACAATACGATCGCTAGCTGCTGTCTGTCCTGTGAATCCAGCAGTTGCCCTCTTGTGGTTACTGAAAGCGAGCAGGACTGACTTCTTCCTCGCTCAGAAGAGACACAGACAGCAGCAGCAGCAGCAGCAGCAGCAGCGGCGACGACGACCAGTGACTGACTGACTGACTGACTGACTGACTGACTGACTGACTGACTGACTGACTGCCTGCCTGCTGCTCCTCGTGACGAAGGGTGGCAGGCGGGGTTTAGGCAGATTTCAAGGAAAGGCAATGCATTATTGCTCAGTCAAACACACAGCCACCACACTTCATCTTTGGCGGCGGCGGCGGCGACGACGACGACGGATGCAAACGTAAAGGTCTGTATAGGATACCTCCAACTCCGTCTGCGTGGGAACGGCGGTGGCGGGAAATCGATGACAAACCAAAGAAAATGTTAAAAAGTAAAAAGGAAAGGTGGGAAGCGGCCCCTGTCGCTGTGAGAAGTGTAGCCTGGGGCCTACCGTACCGTCGCCAAATTCGATTCGGGTTATCACTTCTGGGCCTTTTGGCTAAGATCAAGTGTGGTATCTGTTGTTCTTTTTCTTGCGGTTTGTTCTTCCTCGGGAGCTATGACGGATCGGTACACCATCCACAGCCAGCTAGAGCACCTGCAGTCCAAGTACATCGGCACGGGTCATGCGGACACCACCAAGTGGGAATGGCTGGTGAACCAGCATCGTGACTCGTACTGCTCCTACATGGGCCACTTTGACCTGCTCAACTACTTTGCGGTGGCAGAGAACGAGAGCAAAGCTCGGGTGCGCTTTAACCTGATGGAGAAGATGCTGCAGCCGTGTGGGCCTCCGGTGGACAAACCCGACGAGTCCTAGAGCCAGCCAGCCAGCCAGCCAGCCAGCCAGCCAGCCAGCCAGCCAGCCAGCCAGCCAGCCAGCCAGCCCAGCCAGCCAGCCAGCGCGACATGGACTGACTTCACACTCCCATTTTGTTCAGCTGGTAGCTCTCTCTCTTTGGAATTCAACTTGAGCAGCTGGATTCAAAAAGGGAAGGGAGGAAGGAGAAAAAAAAATAAAACCAAACAAAACCCCCCCCCCCAACCCCAAAAAAAAAATAAAAACATTTTTAACAAGCGTCCTTCATCAGGCGTGAGACAGACAACGGTGCCGTCGGACGTCGCAGGGACGTGAAGTGGGTGTGGCTAAGAGGAGGAGGGGTCTATGTAGATTTTTTTTTTTTCTTTTCCTCCGGTGGCAGTGCACTGCAAATGCAGCAGAGTGCACTCACTCGCCTTGCAAGATGACATTGGAAAAGGAGCACTCTTCTCCTTTGGCTGTGGAGGGTTGGTCCGAGGGGCCTACCTTACTTCCAAACCATTTCAGGTTATCGCTTCTCGGCCTTTTGGCTAAGATCAAGTGTAGTATCTGTTCTTATCAGTTTAATATCTGATACGTCCCCTATCTGGGGACCATATATTAAATGGATTTTTGGCACAGGGAGATGGAAAAAGAGCTTGCTCTGTCCACTCCACGCATTGACCTGGTATTGCAGTACCTCCAGGACCGGTGCACCCCTTTCCTAATTCAGTTGAAAAACAGAACAAAGCAATCAATTAGTTACTAATTGATTCATTCATGAATTTATCACTCAATTAAGTGGAGATGCGTTTGTGGATTTCTTATCTTATCTTATCTTATCTTATCTTCACCTTTAGAGATAGCCAAGAGCCAGACGGCCCCCCCTGTGGTGCACGTCTCACAGATGATTTGAAGATTGAAAGGGTTTGTTTGTTTGTTTTTGTCTGTCTTCAGACTTTCACCTGCATCTTCACAATACGATCGCTAGCTGCTGTCTGTCCTGTGAATCCAGCAGTTGCCCTCTTGTGGTTACTGAAAGCGAGCAGGACTGACTTCTTCCTCGCTCAGAAGAGACACAGACAGCAGCAGCAGCAGCAGCAGCAGCAGCGGCGACGACGACCAGTGACTGACTGACTGACTGACTGACTGACTGACTGACTGACTGACTGACTGACTGCCTGCCTGCTGCTCCTCGTGACGAAGGGTGGCAGGCGGGGTTTAGGCAGATTTCAAGGAAAGGCAATGCATTATTGCTCAGTCAAACACACAGCCACCACACTTCATCTTTGGCGGCGGCGGCGACGACGACGACGGATGCAAACGTAAAGGTCTGTATAGGATACCTCCAACTCCGTCTGCGTGGGAACGGCGGTGGCGGGAAATCGATGACAAACCAAAGAAAATGTTAAAAAGTAAAAAGGAAAGGTGGGAAGCGGCCCCTGTCGCTGTGAGAAGTGTAGCCTGGGGCCTACCGTACCGTCGCCAAATTCGATTCGGGTTATCACTTCTGGGCCTTTTGGCTAAGATCAAGTGTGGTATCTGTTGTTCTTTTTCTTGCGGTTTGTTCTTCCTCGGGAGCTATGACGGATCGGTACACCATCCACAGCCAGCTAGAGCACCTGCAGTCCAAGTACATCGGCACGGGTCATGCGGACACCACCAAGTGGGAATGGCTGGTGAACCAGCATCGTGACTCGTACTGCTCCTACATGGGCCACTTTGACCTGCTCAACTACTTTGCGGTGGCAGAGAACGAGAGCAAAGCTCGGGTGCGCTTTAACCTGATGGAGAAGATGCTGCAGCCGTGTGGGCCTCCGGTGGACAAACCCGACGAGTCCTAGAGCCAGCCAGCCAGCCAGCCAGCCAGCCAGCCAGCCAGCCAGCCAGCCAGCCAGCCAGCCAGCCAGCCAGCCAGCCAGCCAGCCAGCGCGACATGGACTGACTTCACACTCCCATTTTGTTCAGCTGGTAGCTCTCTCTCTTTGGAATTCAACTTGAGCAGCTGGATTCAAAAAGGGAAGGGAGGAAGGAGAAAAAAAAATAAAACCAAACAAAACCCCCCCCCCCCCAACCCAAAAAAAAATAAAAACATTTTTAACAAGCGTCCTTCATCAGGCGTGAGACAGACAACGGTGCCGTCGGACGTCGCAGGGACGTGAAGTGGGTGTGGCTAAGAGGAGGAGGGGTCTATGTAGATTTTTTTTTTTCTTTTCCTCCGGTGGCAGTGCACTGCAAATGCAGCAGAGTGCACTCACTCGCCTTGCAAGATGACATTGGAAAAGGAGCACTCTTCTCCTTTGGCTGTGGAGGGTTGGTCCGAGGGGCCTACCTTACTTCCAAACCATTTCAGGTTATCGCTTCTCGGCCTTTTGGCTAAGATCAAGTGTAGTATCTGTTCTTATCAGTTTAATATCTGATACGTCCCCTATCTGGGGACCATATATTAAATGGATTTTTGGCACAGGGAGATGGAAAAAGAGCTTGCTCTGTCCACTCCACGCATTGACCTGGTATTGCAGTACCTCCAGGACCGGTGCACCCCTTTCCTAATTCAGTTGAAAAACAGAACAAAGCAATCAATTAGTTACTAATTGATTCATTCATGAATTTATCACTCAATTAAGTGGAGATGCGTTTGTGGATTTCTTATCTTATCTTATCTTATCTTATCTTCACCTTTAGAGATAGCCAAGAGCCAGACGGCCCCCCCTGTGGTGCACGTCTCACAGATGATTTGAAGATTGAAAGGGTTTGTTTGTTTGTTTTTGTCTGTCTTCAGACTTTCACCTGCATCTTCACAATACGATCGCTAGCTGCTGTCTGTCCTGTGAATCCAGCAGTTGCCCTCTTGTGGTTACTGAAAGCGAGCAGGACTGACTTCTTCCTCGCTCAGAAGAGACACAGACAGCAGCAGCAGCAGCAGCAGCAGCAGCGGCGACGACGACCAGTGACTGACTGACTGACTGACTGACTGACTGACTGACTGACTGACTGACTGACTGCCTGCCTGCTGCTCCTCGTGACGAAGGGTGGCAGGCGGGGTTTAGGCAGATTTCAAGGAAAGGCAATGCATTATTGCTCAGTCAAACACACAGCCACCACACTTCATCTTTGGCGGCGGCGGCGACGACGACGACGGATGCAAACGTAAAGGTCTGTATAGGATACCTCCAACTCCGTCTGCGTGGGAACGGCGGTGGCGGGAAATCGATGACAAACCAAAGAAAATGTTAAAAAGTAAAAAGGAAAGGTGGGAAGCGGCCCCTGTCGCTGTGAGAAGTGTAGCCTGGGGCCTACCGTACCGTCGCCAAATTCGATTCGGGTTATCACTTCTGGGCCTTTTGGCTAAGATCAAGTGTGGTATCTGTTGTTCTTTTTCTTGCGGTTTGTTCTTCCTCGGGAGCTATGACGGATCGGTACACCATCCACAGCCAGCTAGAGCACCTGCAGTCCAAGTACATCGGCACGGGTCATGCGGACACCACCAAGTGGGAATGGCTGGTGAACCAGCATCGTGACTCGTACTGCTCCTACATGGGCCACTTTGACCTGCTCAACTACTTTGCGGTGGCAGAGAACGAGAGCAAAGCTCGGGTGCGCTTTAACCTGATGGAGAAGATGCTGCAGCCGTGTGGGCCTCCGGTGGACAAACCCGACGAGTCCTAGAGCCAGCCAGCCAGCCAGCCAGCCAGCCAGCCAGCCAGCCAGCCAGCCAGCCAGCCAGCCAGCCAGCCAGCCAGCCAGCCAGCGCGACATGGACTGACTTCACACTCCCATTTTGTTCAGCTGGTAGCTCTCTCTCTTTGGAATTCAACTTGAGCAGCTGGATTCAAAAAGGGAAGGGAGGAAGGAGAAAAAAAAATAAAACCAAACAAAACCCCCCCCCCCCAACCCAAAAAAAAAATAAAAACATTTTTAACAAGCGTCCTTCATCAGGCGTGAGACAGACAACGGTGCCGTCGGACGTCGCAGGGACGTGAAGTGGGTGTGGCTAAGAGGAGGAGGGGTCTATGTAGATTTTTTTTTTTCTTTTCCTCCGGTGGCAGTGCACTGCAAATGCAGCAGAGTGCACTCACTCGCCTTGCAAGATGACATTGGAAAAGGAGCACTCTTCTCCTTTGGCTGTGGAGGGTTGGTCCGAGGGGCCTACCTTACTTCCAAACCATTTCAGGTTATCGCTTCTCGGCCTTTTGGCTAAGATCAAGTGTAGTATCTGTTCTTATCAGTTTAATATCTGATACGTCCCCTATCTGGGGACCATATATTAAATGGATTTTTGGCACAGGGAGATGGAAAAAGAGCTTGCTCTGTCCACTCCACGCATTGACCTGGTATTGCAGTACCTCCAGGACCGGTGCACCCCTTTCCTAATTCAGTTGAAAAACAGAACAAAGCAATCAATTAGTTACTAATTGATTCATTCATGAATTTATCACTCAATTAAGTGGAGATGCGTTTGTGGATTTCTTATCTTATCTTATCTTATCTTATCTTCACCTTTAGAGATAGCCAAGAGCCAGACGGCCCCCCCTGTGGTGCACGTCTCACAGATGATTTGAAGATTGAAAGGGTTTGTTTGTTTGTTTTTGTCTGTCTTCAGACTTTCACCTGCATCTTCACAATACGATCGCTAGCTGCTGTCTGTCCTGTGAATCCAGCAGTTGCCCTCTTGTGGTTACTGAAAGCGAGCAGGACTGACTTCTTCCTCGCTCAGAAGAGACACAGACAGCAGCAGCAGCAGCAGCAGCAGCAGCGGCGACGACGACCAGTGACTGACTGACTGACTGACTGACTGACTGACTGACTGACTGACTGACTGACTGCCTGCCTGCTGCTCCTCGTGACGAAGGGTGGCAGGCGGGGTTTAGGCAGATTTCAAGGAAAGGCAATGCATTATTGCTCAGTCAAACACACAGCCACCACACTTCATCTTTGGCGGCGGCGGCGACGACGACGACGGATGCAAACGTAAAGGTCTGTATAGGATACCTCCAACTCCGTCTGCGTGGGAACGGCGGTGGCGGGAAATCGATGACAAACCAAAGAAAATGTTAAAAAGTAAAAAGGAAAGGTGGGAAGCGGCCCCTGTCGCTGTGAGAAGTGTAGCCTGGGGCCTACCGTACCGTCGCCAAATTCGATTCGGGTTATCACTTCTGGGCCTTTTGGCTAAGATCAAGTGTGGTATCTGTTGTTCTTTTTCTTGCGGTTTGTTCTTCCTCGGGAGCTATGACGGATCGGTACACCATCCACAGCCAGCTAGAGCACCTGCAGTCCAAGTACATCGGCACGGGTCATGCGGACACCACCAAGTGGGAATGGCTGGTGAACCAGCATCGTGACTCGTACTGCTCCTACATGGGCCACTTTGACCTGCTCAACTACTTTGCGGTGGCAGAGAACGAGAGCAAAGCTCGGGTGCGCTTTAACCTGATGGAGAAGATGCTGCAGCCGTGTGGGCCTCCGGTGGACAAACCCGACGAGTCCTAGAGCCAGCCAGCCAGCCAGCCAGCCAGCCAGCCAGCCAGCCAGCCAGCCAGCCAGCCAGCCAGCCAGCCAGCCAGCCAGCCAGCCAGCGCGACATGGACTGACTTCACACTCCCATTTTGTTCAGCTGGTAGCTCTCTCTCTTTGGAATTCAACTTGAGCAGCTGGATTCAAAAAGGGAAGGGAGGAAGGAGAAAAAAAAATAAAACCAAACAAACCCCCCCCCCCCAACCCAAAAAAAAAATAAAAACATTTTTAACAAGCGTCCTTCATCAGGCGTGAGACAGACAACGGTGCCGTCGGACGTCGCAGGGACGTGAAGTGGGTGTGGCTAAGAGGAGGAGGGGTCTATGTAGATTTTTTTTTTTTCTTTTCCTCCGGTGGCAGTGCACTGCAAATGCAGCAGAGTGCACTCACTCGCCTTGCAAGATGACATTGGAAAAGGAGCACTCTTCTCCTTTGGCTGTGGAGGGTTGGTCCGAGGGGCCTACCTTACTTCCAAACCATTTCAGGTTATCGCTTCTCGGCCTTTTGGCTAAGATCAAGTGTAGTATCTGTTCTTATCAGTTTAATATCTGATACGTCCCCTATCTGGGGACCATATATTAAATGGATTTTTGGCACAGGGAGATGGAAAAAGAGCTTGCTCTGTCCACTCCACGCATTGACCTGGTATTGCAGTACCTCCAGGACCGGTGCACCCCTTTCCTAATTCAGTTGAAAAACAGAACAAAGCAATCAATTAGTTACTAATTGATTCATTCATGAATTTATCACTCAATTAAGTGGAGATGCGTTTGTGGATTTCTTATCTTATCTTATCTTATCTTATCTTCACCTTTAGAGATAGCCAAGAGCCAGACGGCCCCCCCTGTGGTGCACGTCTCACAGATGATTTGAAGATTGAAAGGGTTTGTTTGTTTGTTTTTGTCTGTCTTCAGACTTTCACCTGCATCTTCACAATACGATCGCTAGCTGCTGTCTGTCCTGTGAATCCAGCAGTTGCCCTCTTGTGGTTACTGAAAGCGAGCAGGACTGACTTCTTCCTCGCTCAGAAGAGACACAGACAGCAGCAGCAGCAGCAGCAGCAGCAGCGGCGACGACGACCAGTGACTGACTGACTGACTGACTGACTGACTGACTGACTGACTGACTGACTGACTGCCTGCCTGCTGCTCCTCGTGACGAAGGGTGGCAGGCGGGGTTTAGGCAGATTTCAAGGAAAGGCAATGCATTATTGCTCAGTCAAACACACAGCCACCACACTTCATCTTTGGCGGCGGCGGCGACGACGACGACGGATGCAAACGTAAAGGTCTGTATAGGATACCTCCAACTCCGTCTGCGTGGGAACGGCGGTGGCGGGAAATCGATGACAAACCAAAGAAAATGTTAAAAAGTAAAAAGGAAAGGTGGGAAGCGGCCCCTGTCGCTGTGAGAAGTGTAGCCTGGGGCCTACCGTACCGTCGCCAAATTCGATTCGGGTTATCACTTCTGGGCCTTTTGGCTAAGATCAAGTGTGGTATCTGTTGTTCTTTTTCTTGCGGTTTGTTCTTCCTCGGGAGCTATGACGGATCGGTACACCATCCACAGCCAGCTAGAGCACCTGCAGTCCAAGTACATCGGCACGGGTCATGCGGACACCACCAAGTGGGAATGGCTGGTGAACCAGCATCGTGACTCGTACTGCTCCTACATGGGCCACTTTGACCTGCTCAACTACTTTGCGGTGGCAGAGAACGAGAGCAAAGCTCGGGTGCGCTTTAACCTGATGGAGAAGATGCTGCAGCCGTGTGGGCCTCCGGTGGACAAACCCGACGAGTCCTAGGCCAGCCAGCCAGCCAGCCAGCCAGCCAGCCAGCCAGCCAGCCAGCCAGCCAGCCAGCCAGCCAGCCAGCCAGCCAGCCAGCCAGCGCGACATGGACTGACTTCACACTCCCATTTTGTTCAGCTGGTAGCTCTCTCTCTTTGGAATTCAACTTGAGCAGCTGGATTCAAAAAGGGAAGGGAGGAAGGAGAAAAAAAAATAAAACCAAACAAACCCCCCCCCCCCCAACCCAAAAAAAAATAAAAACATTTTTAACAAGCGTCCTTCATCAGGCGTGAGACAGACAACGGTGCCGTCGGACGTCGCAGGGACGTGAAGTGGGTGTGGCTAAGAGGAGGAGGGGTCTATGTAGATTTTTTTTTTTTCTTTTCCTCCGGTGGCAGTGCACTGCAAATGCAGCAGAGTGCACTCACTCGCCTTGCAAGATGACATTGGAAAAGGAGCACTCTTCTCCTTTGGCTGTGGAGGGTTGGTCCGAGGGGCCTACCTTACTTCCAAACCATTTCAGGTTATCGCTTCTCGGCCTTTTGGCTAAGATCAAGTGTAGTATCTGTTCTTATCAGTTTAATATCTGATACGTCCCCTATCTGGGGACCATATATTAAATGGATTTTTGGCACAGGGAGATGGAAAAAGAGCTTGCTCTGTCCACTCCACGCATTGACCTGGTATTGCAGTACCTCCAGGACCGGTGCACCCCTTTCCTAATTCAGTTGAAAAACAGAACAAAGCAATCAATTAGTTACTAATTGATTCATTCATGAATTTATCACTCAATTAAGTGGAGATGCGTTTGTGGATTTCTTATCTTATCTTATCTTATCTTATCTTCACCTTTAGAGATAGCCAAGAGCCAGACGGCCCCCCCTGTGGTGCACGTCTCACAGATGATTTGAAGATTGAAAGGGTTTGTTTGTTTGTTTTTGTCTGTCTTCAGACTTTCACCTGCATCTTCACAATACGATCGCTAGCTGCTGTCTGTCCTGTGAATCCAGCAGTTGCCCTCTTGTGGTTACTGAAAGCGAGCAGGACTGACTTCTTCCTCGCTCAGAAGAGACACAGACAGCAGCAGCAGCAGCAGCAGCAGCAGCGGCGGCGACGACCAGTGACTGACTGACTGACTGACTGACTGACTGACTGACTGACTGACTGACTGACTGCCTGCCTGCTGCTCCTCGTGACGAAGGGTGGCAGGCGGGGTTTAGGCAGATTTCAAGGAAAGGCAATGCATTATTGCTCAGTCAAACACACAGCCACCACACTTCATCTTTGGCGGCGGCGGGCGACGACGACGACGGATGCAAACGTAAAGGTCTGTATAGGATACCTCCAACTCCGTCTGCGTGGGAACGGCGGTGGCGGGAAATCGATGACAAACCAAAGAAAATGTTAAAAAGTAAAAAGGAAAGGTGGGAAGCGGCCCCTGTCGCTGTGAGAAGTGTAGCCTGGGGCCTACCGTACCGTCGCCAAATTCGATTCGGGTTATCACTTCTGGGCCTTTTGGCTAAGATCAAGTGTGGTATCTGTTGTTCTTTTTCTTGCGGTTTGTTCTTCCTCGGGAGCTATGACGGATCGGTACACCATCCACAGCCAGCTAGAGCACCTGCAGTCCAAGTACATCGGCACGGGTCATGCGGACACCACCAAGTGGGAATGGCTGGTGAACCAGCATCGTGACTCGTACTGCTCCTACATGGGCCACTTTGACCTGCTCAACTACTTTGCGGTGGCAGAGAACGAGAGCAAAGCTCGGGTGCGCTTTAACCTGATGGAGAAGATGCTGCAGCCGTGTGGGCCTCCGGTGGACAAACCCGACGAGTCCTAGAGCCAGCCAGCCAGCCAGCCAGCCAGCCAGCCAGCCAGCCAGCCAGCCAGCCAGCCAGCCAGCCAGCCAGCCAGCCAGCCAGCGCGACATGGACTGACTTCACACTCCCATTTTGTTCAGCTGGTAGCTCTCTCTCTTTGGAATTCAACTTGAGCAGCTGGATTCAAAAAGGGAAGGGAGGAAGGAGAGAAAAAAAATAAAACCAAACAAAACCCCCCCCCCCCAACCCAAAAAAAAATAAAAACATTTTTAACAAGCGTCCTTCATCAGGCGTGAGACAGACAACGGTGCCGTCGGACGTCGCAGGGACGTGAAGTGGGTGTGGCTAAGAGGAGGAGGGGTCTATGTAGATTTTTTTTTTTTCTTTTCCTCCGGTGGCAGTGCACTGCAAATGCAGCAGAGTGCACTCACTCGCCTTGCAAGATGACATTGGAAAAGGAGCACTCTTCTCCTTTGGCTGTGGAGGGTTGGTCCGAGGGGCCTACCTTACTTCCAAACCATTTCAGGTTATCGCTTCTCGGCCTTTTGGCTAAGATCAAGTGTAGTATCTGTTCTTATCAGTTTAATATCTGATACGTCCCCTATCTGGGGACCATATATTAAATGGATTTTTGGCACAGGGAGATGGAAAAAGAGCTTGCTCTGTCCACTCCACGCATTGACCTGGTATTGCAGTACCTCCAGGACCGGTGCACCCCTTTCCTAATTCAGTTGAAAAACAGAACAAAGCAATCAATTAGTTACTAATTGATTCATTCATGAATTTATC
The DNA here is from genome assembly GCA_947044405.1 of Leptodactylus fallax. Classification (NCBI taxonomy): domain Eukaryota; kingdom Metazoa; phylum Chordata; class Amphibia; order Anura; family Leptodactylidae; genus Leptodactylus; species Leptodactylus fallax. Next base: position 36,315 of record CAMRHE010000361.1, read on the forward strand.
ACTCAATTAAGTGGAGATGCGTTTGTGGATTTCTTATCTTATCTTATCTTATCTTATCTTCACCTTTAGAGATAGCCAAGAGCCAGACGGCCCCCCCTGTGGTGCACGTCTCACAGATGATTTGAAGATTGAAAGGGTTTGTTTGTTTGTTTTTGTCTGTCTTCAGACTTTCACCTGCATCTTCACAATACGATCGCTAGCTGCTGTCTGTCCTGTGAATCCAGCAGTTGCCCTCTTGTGGTTACTGAAAGCGAGCAGGACTGACTTCTTCCTCGCTCAGAAGAGACACAGACAGCAGCAGCAGCAGCAGCAGCAGCAGCGGCGACGACGACCAGTGACTGACTGACTGACTGACTGACTGACTGACTGACTGACTGACTGACTGACTGCCTGCCTGCTGCTCCTCGTGACGAAGGGTGGCAGGCGGGGTTTAGGCAGATTTCAAGGAAAGGCAATGCATTATTGCTCAGTCAAACACACAGCCACCACACTTCATCTTTGGCGGCGGCGGCGACGACGACGACGGATGCAAACGTAAAGGTCTGTATAGGATACCTCCAACTCCGTCTGCGTGGGAACGGCGGTGGCGGGAAATCGATGACAAACCAAAGAAAATGTTAAAAAGTAAAAAGGAAAGGTGGGAAGCGGCCCCTGTCGCTGTGAGAAGTGTAGCCTGGGGCCTACCGTACCGTCGCCAAATTCGATTCGGGTTATCACTTCTGGGCCTTTTGGCTAAGATCAAGTGTGGTATCTGTTGTTCTTTTTCTTGCGGTTTGTTCTTCCTCGGGAGCTATGACGGATCGGTACACCATCCACAGCCAGCTAGAGCACCTGCAGTCCAAGTACATCGGCACGGGTCATGCGGACACCACCAAGTGGGAATGGCTGGTGAACCAGCATCGTGACTCGTACTGCTCCTACATGGGCCACTTTGACCTGCTCAACTACTTTGCGGTGGCAGAGAACGAGAGCAAAGCTCGGGTGCGCTTTAACCTGATGGAGAAGATGCTGCAGCCGTGTGGGCCTCCGGTGGACAAACCCGACGAGTCCTAGAGCCAGCCAGCCAGCCAGCCAGCCAGCCAGCCAGCCAGCCAGCCAGCCAGCCAGCCAGCCAGCCAGCCAGCCAGCCAGCCAGCGCGACATGGACTGACTTCACACTCCCATTTTGTTCAGCTGGTAGCTCTCTCTCTTTGGAATTCAACTTGAGCAGCTGGATTCAAAAAGGGAAGGGAGGAAGGAGAAAAAAAAATAAAACCAAACAAACCCCCCCCCCCCCAACCCCAAAAAAAAATAAAAACATTTTTAACAAGCGTCCTTCATCAGGCGTGAGACAGACAACGGTGCCGTCGGACGTCGCAGGGACGTGAAGTGGGTGTGGCTAAGAGGAGGAGGGGTCTATGTAGATTTTTTTTTTTTCTTTTCCTCCGGTGGCAGTGCACTGCAAATGCAGCAGAGTGCACTCACTCGCCTTGCAAGATGACATTGGAAAAGGAGCACTCTTCTCCTTTGGCTGTGGAGGGTTGGTCCGAGGGGCCTACCTTACTTCCAAACCATTTCAGGTTATCGCTTCTCGGCCTTTTGGCTAAGATCAAGTGTAGTATCTGTTCTTATCAGTTTAATATCTGATACGTCCCCTATCTGGGGACCATATATTAAATGGATTTTTGGCACAGGGAGATGGAAAAAGAGCTTGCTCTGTCCACTCCACGCATTGACCTGGTATTGCAGTACCTCCAGGACCGGTGCACCCCTTTCCTAATTCAGTTGAAAAACAGAACAAAGCAATCAATTAGTTACTAATTGATTCATTCATGAATTTATCACTCAATTAAGTGGAGATGCGTTTGTGGATTTCTTATCTTATCTTATCTTATCTTATCTTCACCTTTAGAGATAGCCAAGAGCCAGACGGCCCCCCCTGTGGTGCACGTCTCACAGATGATTTGAAGATTGAAAGGGTTTGTTTGTTTGTTTTTGTCTGTCTTCAGACTTTCACCTGCATCTTCACAATACGATCGCTAGCTGCTGTCTGTCCTGTGAATCCAGCAGTTGCCCTCTTGTGGTTACTGAAAGCGAGCAGGACTGACTTCTTCCTCGCTCAGAAGAGACACAGACAGCAGCAGCAGCAGCAGCAGCAGCAGCGGCGACGACGACCAGTGACTGACTGACTGACTGACTGACTGACTGACTGACTGACTGACTGACTGACTGCCTGCCTGCTGCTCCTCGTGACGAAGGGTGGCAGGCGGGGTTTAGGCAGATTTCAAGGAAAGGCAATGCATTATTGCTCAGTCAAACACACAGCCACCACACTTCATCTTTGGCGGCGGCGGCGGCGACGACGACGACGGATGCAAACGTAAAGGTCTGTATAGGATACCTCCAACTCCGTCTGCGTGGGAACGGCGGTGGCGGGAAATCGATGACAAACCAAAGAAAATGTTAAAAAGTAAAAAGGAAAGGTGGGAAGCGGCCCCTGTCGCTGTGAGAAGTGTAGCCTGGGGCCTACCGTACCGTCGCCAAATTCGATTCGGGTTATCACTTCTGGGCCTTTTGGCTAAGATCAAGTGTGGTATCTGTTGTTCTTTTTCTTGCGGTTTGTTCTTCCTCGGGAGCTATGACGGATCGGTACACCATCCACAGCCAGCTAGAGCACCTGCAGTCCAAGTACATCGGCACGGGTCATGCGGACACCACCAAGTGGGAATGGCTGGTGAACCAGCATCGTGACTCGTACTGCTCCTACATGGGCCACTTTGACCTGCTCAACTACTTTGCGGTGGCAGAGAACGAGAGCAAAGCTCGGGTGCGCTTTAACCTGATGGAGAAGATGCTGCAGCCGTGTGGGCCTCCGGTGGACAAACCCGACGAGTCCTAGAGAGCCAGCCAGCCAGCCAGCCAGCCAGCCAGCCAGCCAGCCAGCCAGCCAGCCAGCCAGCCAGCCAGCCAGCCAGCCAGCGCGACATGGACTGACTTCACACTCCCATTTTGTTCAGCTGGTAGCTCTCTCTCTTTGGAATTCAACTTGAGCAGCTGGATTCAAAAAGGGAAGGGAGGAAGGAGAAAAAAAAATAAAACCAAACAAAACCCCCCCCCCCCAACCCAAAAAAAAAATAAAAACATTTTTAACAAGCGTCCTTCATCAGGCGTGAGACAGACAACGGTGCCGTCGGACGTCGCAGGGACGTGAAGTGGGTGTGGCTAAGAGGAGGAGGGGTCTATGTAGATTTTTTTTTTTTCTTTTCCTCCGGTGGCAGTGCACTGCAAATGCAGCAGAGTGCACTCACTCGCCTTGCAAGATGACATTGGAAAAGGAGCACTCTTCTCCTTTGGCTGTGGAGGGTTGGTCCGAGGGGCCTACCTTACTTCCAAACCATTTCAGGTTATCGCTTCTCGGCCTTTTGGCTAAGATCAAGTGTAGTATCTGTTCTTATCAGTTTAATATCTGATACGTCCCCTATCTGGGGACCATATATTAAATGGATTTTTGGCACAGGGAGATGGAAAAAGAGCTTGCTCTGTCCACTCCACGCATTGACCTGGTATTGCAGTACCTCCAGGACCGGTGCACCCCTTTCCTAATTCAGTTGAAAAACAGAACAAAGCAATCAATTAGTTACTAATTGATTCATTCATGAATTTATCACTCAATTAAGTGGAGATGCGTTTGTGGATTTCTTATCTTATCTTATCTTATCTTATCTTCACCTTTAGAGATAGCCAAGAGCCAGACGGCCCCCCCCTGTGGTGCACGTCTCACAGATGATTTGAAGATTGAAAGGGTTTGTTTGTTTGTTTTTGTCTGTCTTCAGACTTTCACCTGCATCTTCACAATACGATCGCTAGCTGCTGTCTGTCCTGTGAATCCAGCAGTTGCCCTCTTGTGGTTACTGAAAGCGAGCAGGACTGACTTCTTCCTCGCTCAGAAGAGACACAGACAGCAGCAGCAGCAGCAGCAGCAGCAGCGGCAGCAGGACGACCAGTGACTGACTGACTGACTGACTGACTGACTGACTGACTGACTGACTGACTGACTGCCTGCCTGCTGCTCCTCGTGACGAAGGGTGGCAGGCGGGGTTTAGGCAGATTTCAAGGAAAGGCAATGCATTATTGCTCAGTCAAACACACAGCCACCACACTTCATCTTTGGCGGCGGCGGCGACGACGACGACGGATGCAAACGTAAAGGTCTGTATAGGATACCTCCAACTCCGTCTGCGTGGGAACGGCGGTGGCGGGAAATCGATGACAAACCAAAGAAAATGTTAAAAAGTAAAAAGGAAAGGTGGGAAGCGGCCCCTGTCGCTGTGAGAAGTGTAGCCTGGGGCCTACCGTACCGTCGCCAAATTCGATTCGGGTTATCACTTCTGGGCCTTTTGGCTAAGATCAAGTGTGGTATCTGTTGTTCTTTTTCTTGCGGTTTGTTCTTCCTCGGGAGCTATGACGGATCGGTACACCATCCACAGCCAGCTAGAGCACCTGCAGTCCAAGTACATCGGCACGGGTCATGCGGACACCACCAAGTGGGAATGGCTGGTGAACCAGCATCGTGACTCGTACTGCTCCTACATGGGCCACTTTGACCTGCTCAACTACTTTGCGGTGGCAGAGAACGAGAGCAAAGCTCGGGTGCGCTTTAACCTGATGGAGAAGATGCTGCAGCCGTGTGGGCCTCCGGTGGACAAACCCGACGAGTCCTAGAGCCAGCCAGCCAGCCAGCCAGCCAGCCAGCCAGCCAGCCAGCCAGCCAGCCAGCCAGCCAGCCAGCCAGCCAGCCAGCCAGCGCGACATGGACTGACTTCACACTCCCATTTTGTTCAGCTGGTAGCTCTCTCTCTTTGGAATTCAACTTGAGCAGCTGGATTCAAAAAGGGAAGGGAGGAAGGAGAAAAAAAAATAAAACCAAACAAACCCCCCCCCCCCCAACCCAAAAAAAAAATAAAAACATTTTTAACAAGCGTCCTTCATCAGGCGTGAGACAGACAACGGTGCCGTCGGACGTCGCAGGGACGTGAAGTGGGTGTGGCTAAGAGGAGGAGGGGTCTATGTAGATTTTTTTTTTTCTTTTCCTCCGGTGGCAGTGCACTGCAAATGCAGCAGAGTGCACTCACTCGCCTTGCAAGATGACATTGGAAAAGGAGCACTCTTCTCCTTTGGCTGTGGAGGGTTGGTCCGAGGGGCCTACCTTACTTCCAAACCATTTCAGGTTATCGCTTCTCGGCCTTTTGGCTAAGATCAAGTGTAGTATCTGTTCTTATCAGTTTAATATCTGATACGTCCCCTATCTGGGGACCATATATTAAATGGATTTTTGGCACAGGGAGATGGAAAAAGAGCTTGCTCTGTCCACTCCACGCATTGACCTGGTATTGCAGTACCTCCAGGACCGGTGCACCCCTTTCCTAATTCAGTTGAAAAACAGAACAAAGCAATCAATTAGTTACTAATTGATTCATTCATGAATTTATCACTCAATTAAGTGGAGATGCGTTTGTGGATTTCTTATCTTATCTTATCTTATCTTATCTTCACCTTTAGAGATAGCCAAGAGCCAGACGGCCCCCCCTGTGGTGCACGTCTCACAGATGATTTGAAGATTGAAAGGGTTTGTTTGTTTGTTTTTGTCTGTCTTCAGACTTTCACCTGCATCTTCACAATACGATCGCTAGCTGCTGTCTGTCCTGTGAATCCAGCAGTTGCCCTCTTGTGGTTACTGAAAGCGAGCAGGACTGACTTCTTCCTCGCTCAGAAGAGACACAGACAGCAGCAGCAGCAGCAGCAGCAGCAGCAGCAGCAGCGACGACCAGTGACTGACTGACTGACTGACTGACTGACTGACTGACTGACTGACTGACTGACTGCCTGCCTGCTGCTCCTCGTGACGAAGGGTGGCAGGCGGGGTTTAGGCAGATTTCAAGGAAAGGCAATGCATTATTGCTCAGTCAAACACACAGCCACCACACTTCATCTTTGGCGGCGGCGGCGACGACGACGACGGATGCAAACGTAAAGGTCTGTATAGGATACCTCCAACTCCGTCTGCGTGGGAACGGCGGTGGCGGGAAATCGATGACAAACCAAAGAAAATGTTAAAAAGTAAAAAGGAAAGGTGGGAAGCGGCCCCTGTCGCTGTGAGAAGTGTAGCCTGGGGCCTACCGTACCGTCGCCAAATTCGATTCGGGTTATCACTTCTGGGCCTTTTGGCTAAGATCAAGTGTGGTATCTGTTGTTCTTTTTCTTGCGGTTTGTTCTTCCTCGGGAGCTATGACGGATCGGTACACCATCCACAGCCAGCTAGAGCACCTGCAGTCCAAGTACATCGGCACGGGTCATGCGGACACCACCAAGTGGGAATGGCTGGTGAACCAGCATCGTGACTCGTACTGCTCCTACATGGGCCACTTTGACCTGCTCAACTACTTTGCGGTGGCAGAGAACGAGAGCAAAGCTCGGGTGCGCTTTAACCTGATGGAGAAGATGCTGCAGCCGTGTGGGCCTCCGGTGGACAAACCCGACGAGTCCTAGAGCCAGCCAGCCAGCCAGCCAGCCAGCCAGCCAGCCAGCCAGCCAGCCAGCCAGCCAGCCAGCCAGCCAGCCAGCCAGCGCGACATGGACTGACTTCACACTCCCATTTTGTTCAGCTGGTAGCTCTCTCTCTTTGGAATTCAACTTGAGCAGCTGGATTCAAAAAGGGAAGGGAGGAAGGAGAAAAAAAAATAAAACCAAACAAAACCCCCCCCCCCCCAACCCAAAAAAAAATAAAAACATTTTTAACAAGCGTCCTTCATCAGGCGTGAGACAGACAACGGTGCCGTCGGACGTCGCAGGGACGTGAAGTGGGTGTGGCTAAGAGGAGGAGGGGTCTATGTAGATTTTTTTTTTTTCTTTTCCTCCGGTGGCAGTGCACTGCAAATGCAGCAGAGTGCACTCACTCGCCTTGCAAGATGACATTGGAAAAGGAGCACTCTTCTCCTTTGGCTGTGGAGGGTTGGTCCGAGGGGCCTACCTTACTTCCAAACCATTTCAGGTTATCGCTTCTCGGCCTTTTGGCTAAGATCAAGTGTAGTATCTGTTCTTATCAGTTTAATATCTGATACGTCCCCTATCTGGGGACCATATATTAAATGGATTTTTGGCACAGGGAGATGGAAAAAGAGCTTGCTCTGTCCACTCCACGCATTGACCTGGTATTGCAGTACCTCCAGGACCGGTGCACCCCTTTCCTAATTCAGTTGAAAAACAGAACAAAGCAATCAATTAGTTACTAATTGATTCATTCATGAATTTATCACTCAATTAAGTGGAGATGCGTTTGTGGATTTCTTATCTTATCTTATCTTATCTTATCTTCACCTTTAGAGATAGCCAAGAGCCAGACGGCCCCCCCTGTGGTGCACGTCTCACAGATGATTTGAAGATTGAAAGGGTTTGTTTGTTTGTTTTTGTCTGTCTTCAGACTTTCACCTGCATCTTCACAATACGATCGCTAGCTGCTGTCTGTCCTGTGAATCCAGCAGTTGCCCTCTTGTGGTTACTGAAAGCGAGCAGGACTGACTTCTTCCTCGCTCAGAAGAGACACAGACAGCAGCAGCAGCAGCAGCAGCAGCAGCAGCAGCAGCGACGACCAGTGACTGACTGACTGACTGACTGACTGACTGACTGACTGACTGACTGACTGACTGCCTGCCTGCTGCTCCTCGTGACGAAGGGTGGCAGGCGGGGTTTAGGCAGATTTCAAGGAAAGGCAATGCATTATTGCTCAGTCAAACACACAGCCACCACACTTCATCTTTGGCGGCGGCGGCGACGACGACGACGGATGCAAACGTAAAGGTCTGTATAGGATACCTCCAACTCCGTCTGCGTGGGAACGGCGGTGGCGGGAAATCGATGACAAACCAAAGAAAATGTTAAAAAGTAAAAAGGAAAGGTGGGAAGCGGCCCCTGTCGCTGTGAGAAGTGTAGCCTGGGGCCTACCGTACCGTCGCCAAATTCGATTCGGGTTATCACTTCTGGGCCTTTTGGCTAAGATCAAGTGTGGTATCTGTTGTTCTTTTTCTTGCGGTTTGTTCTTCCTCGGGAGCTATGACGGATCGGTACACCATCCACAGCCAGCTAGAGCACCTGCAGTCCAAGTACATCGGCACGGGTCATGCGGACACCACCAAGTGGGAATGGCTGGTGAACCAGCATCGTGACTCGTACTGCTCCTACATGGGCCACTTTGACCTGCTCAACTACTTTGCGGTGGCAGAGAACGAGAGCAAAGCTCGGGTGCGCTTTAACCTGATGGAGAAGATGCTGCAGCCGTGTGGGCCTCCGGTGGACAAACCCGACGAGTCCTAGAGCCAGCCAGCCAGCCAGCCAGCCAGCCAGCCAGCCAGCCAGCCAGCCAGCCAGCCAGCCAGCCAGCCAGCCAGCCAGCCAGCGCGACATGGACTGACTTCACACTCCCATTTTGTTCAGCTGGTAGCTCTCTCTCTTTGGAATTCAACTTGAGCAGCTGGATTCAAAAAGGGAAGGGAGGAAGGAGAAAAAAAAATAAAACCAAACAAAACCCCCCCCCCCCAACCCAAAAAAAAAATAAAAACATTTTTAACAAGCGTCCTTCATCAGGCGTGAGACAGACAACGGTGCCGTCGGACGTCGCAGGGACGTGAAGTGGGTGTGGCTAAGAGGAGGAGGGGTCTATGTAGATTTTTTTTTTTTCTTTTCCTCCGGTGGCAGTGCACTGCAAATGCAGCAGAGTGCACTCACTCGCCTTGCAAGATGACATTGGAAAAGGAGCACTCTTCTCCTTTGGCTGTGGAGGGTTGGTCCGAGGGGCCTACCTTCCTTCCAAACCATTTCAGGTTATCGCTTCTCGGCCTTTTGGCTAAGATCAAGTGTAGTATCTGTTCTTATCAGTTTAATATCTGATACGTCCCCTATCTGGGGACCATATATTAAATGGATTTTTGGCACAGGGAGATGGAAAAAGAGCTTGCTCTGTCCACTCCACGCATTGACCTGGTATTGCAGTACCTCCAGGACCGGTGCACCCCTTTCCTAATTCAGTTGAAAAACAGAACAAAGCAATCAATTAGTTACTAATTGATTCATTCATGAATTTATCACTCAATTAAGTGGAGATGCGTTTGTGGATTTCTTATCTTATCTTATCTTATCTTATCTTCACCTTTAGAGATAGCCAAGAGCCAGACGGCCCCCCCTGTGGTGCACGTCTCACAGATGATTTGAAGATTGAAAGGGTTTGTTTGTTTGTTTTTGTCTGTCTTCAGACTTTCACCTGCATCTTCACAATACGATCGCTAGCTGCTGTCTGTCCTGTGAATCCAGCAGTTGCCCTCTTGTGGTTACTGAAAGCGAGCAGGACTGACTTCTTCCTCGCTCAGAAGAGACACAGACAGCAGCAGCAGCAGCAGCAGCAGCAGCAGCAGCAGCGACGACCAGTGACTGACTGACCAGTGACTGACTGACTGACTGACTGACTGACTGACTGACTGACTGCCTGCCTGCTGCTCCTCGTGACGAAGGGTGGCAGGCGGGGTTTAGGCAGATTTCAAGGAAAGGCAATGCATTATTGCTCAGTCAAACACACAGCCACCACACTTCATCTTTGGCGGCGGCGGCGACGACGACGACGGATGCAAACGTAAAGGTCTGTATAGGATACCTCCAACTCCGTCTGCGTGGGAACGGCGGTGGCGGGAAATCGATGACAAACCAAAGAAAATGTTAAAAAGTAAAAAGGAAAGGTGGGAAGCGGCCCCTGTCGCTGTGAGAAGTGTAGCCTGGGGCCTACCGTACCGTCGCCAAATTCGATTCGGGTTATCACTTCTGGGCCTTTTGGCTAAGATCAAGTGTGGTATCTGTTGTTCTTTTTCTTGCGGTTTGTTCTTCCTCGGGAGCTATGACGGATCGGTACACCATCCACAGCCAGCTAGAGCACCTGCAGTCCAAGTACATCGGCACGGGTCATGCGGACACCACCAAGTGGGAATGGCTGGTGAACCAGCATCGTGACTCGTACTGCTCCTACATGGGCCACTTTGACCTGCTCAACTACTTTGCGGTGGCAGAGAACGAGAGCAAAGCTCGGGTGCGCTTTAACCTGATGGAGAAGATGCTGCAGCCGTGTGGGCCTCCGGTGGACAAACCCGACGAGTCCTAGAGCCAGCCAGCCAGCCAGCCAGCCAGCCAGCCAGCCAGCCAGCCAGCCAGCCAGCCAGCCAGCCAGCCAGCCAGCCAGCCAGCCAGCCAGCGCGACATGGACTGACTTCACACTCCCATTTTGTTCAGCTGGTAGCTCTCTCTCTTTGGAATTCAACTTGAGCAGCTGGATTCAAAAAGGGAAGGGAGGAAGGAGAAAAAAAAATAAAACCAAACAAACCCCCCCCCCCCAACCCAAAAAAAAAATAAAAACATTTTTAACAAGCGTCCTTCATCAGGCGTGAGACAGACAACGGTGCCGTCGGACGTCGCAGGGACGTGAAGTGGGTGTGGCTAAGAGGAGGAGGGGTCTATGTAGATTTTTTTTTTTTCTTTTCCTCCGGTGGCAGTGCACTGCAAATGCAGCAGAGTGCACTCACTCGCCTTGCAAGATGACATTGGAAAAGGAGCACTCTTCTCCTTTGGCTGTGGAGGGTTGGTCCGAGGGGCCTACCTTCCTTCCAAACCATTTCAGGTTATCGCTTCTCGGCCTTTTGGCTAAGATCAAGTGTAGTATCTGTTCTTATCAGTTTAATATCTGATACGTCCCCTATCTGGGGACCATATATTAAATGGATTTTTGGCACAGGGAGATGGAAAAAGAGCTTGCTCTGTCCACTCCACGCATTGACCTGGTATTGCAGTACCTCCAGGACCGGTGCACCCCTTTCCTAATTCAGTTGAAAAACAGAACAAAGCAATCAATTAGTTACTAATTGATTCATTCATGAATTTATCACTCAATTAAGTGGAGATGCGTTTGTGGATTTCTTATCTTATCTTATCTTATCTTATCTTCACCTTTAGAGATAGCCAAGAGCCAGACGGCCCCCCCTGTGGTGCACGTCTCACAGATGATTTGAAGATTGAAAGGGTTTGTTTGTTTGTTTTTGTCTGTCTTCAGACTTTCACCTGCATCTTCACAATACGATCGCTAGCTGCTGTCTGTCCTGTGAATCCAGCAGTTGCCCTCTTGTGGTTACTGAAAGCGAGCAGGACTGACTTCTTCCTCGCTCAGAAGAGACACAGACAGCAGCAGCAGCAGCAGCAGCAGCAGCAGCAGCGCAGCAGCGAGCGACGACTGACCAGTGACTGACTGACTGACTGACTGACTGACTGACTGACTGACTGCCTGCCTGCTGCTCCTCGTGACGAAGGGTGGCAGGCGGGGTTTAGGCAGATTTCAAGGAAAGGCAATGCATTATTGCTCAGTCAAACACACAGCCACCACACTTCATCTTTGGCGGCGGCGACGACGACGACGACGACGGATGCAAACGTAAAGGTCTGTATAGGATACCTCCAACTCCGTCTGCGTGGGAACGGCGGTGGCGGGAAATCGATGACAAACCAAAGAAAATGTTAAAAAGTAAAAAGGAAAGGTGGGAAGCGGCCCCTGTCGCTGTGAGAAGTGTAGCCTGGGGCCTACCGTACCGTCGCCAAATTCGATTCGGGTTATCACTTCTGGGCCTTTTGGCTAAGATCAAGTGTGGTATCTGTTGTTCTTTTTCTTGCGGTTTGTTCTTCCTCGGGAGCTATGACGGATCGGTACACCATCCACAGCCAGCTAGAGCACCTGCAGTCCAAGTACATCGGCACGGGTCATGCGGACACCACCAAGTGGGAATGGCTGGTGAACCAGCATCGTGACTCGTACTGCTCCTACATGGGCCACTTTGACCTGCTCAACTACTTTGCGGTGGCAGAGAACGAGAGCAAAGCTCGGGTGCGCTTTAACCTGATGGAGAAGATGCTGCAGCCGTGTGGGCCTCCGGTGGACAAACCCGACGAGTCCTAGAGCCAGCCAGCCAGCCAGCCAGCCAGCCAGCCAGCCAGCCAGCCAGCCAGCCAGCCAGCCAGCCAGCCAGCCAGCCAGCCAGCCAGCGCGACATGGACTGACTTCACACTCCCATTTTGTTCAGCTGGTAGCTCTCTCTCTTTGGAATTCAACTTGAGCAGCTGGATTCAAAAAGGGAAGGGAGGAAGGAGAAAAAAAAATAAAACCAAACAAACCCCCCCCCCCCCAACCCAAAAAAAAAATAAAAACATTTTTAACAAGCGTCCTTCATCAGGCGTGAGACAGACAACGGTGCCGTCGGACGTCGCAGGGACGTGAAGTGGGTGTGGCTAAGAGGAGGAGGGGTCTATGTAGATTTTTTTTTTTTCTTTTCCTCCGGTGGCAGTGCACTGCAAATGCAGCAGAGTGCACTCACTCGCCTTGCAAGATGACATTGGAAAAGGAGCACTCTTCTCCTTTGGCTGTGGAGGGTTGGTCCGAGGGGCCTACCTTCCTTCCAAACCATTTCAGGTTATCGCTTCTCGGCCTTTTGGCTAAGATCAAGTGTAGTATCTGTTCTTATCAGTTTAATATCTGATACGTCCCCTATCTGGGGACCATATATTAAATGGATTTTTGGCACAGGGAGATGGAAAAAGAGCTTGCTCTGTCCACTCCACGCATTGACCTGGTATTGCAGTACCTCCAGGACCGGTGCACCCCTTTCCTAATTCAGTTGAAAAACAGAACAAAGCAATCAATTAGTTACTAATTGATTCATTCATGAATTTATCACTCAATTAAGTGGAGATGCGTTTGTGGATTTCTTCTTATCTTATCTTATCTTATCTTCACCTTTAGAGATAGCCAAGAGCCAGACGGCCCCCCCTGTGGTGCACGTCTCACAGATGATTTGAAGATTGAAAGGGTTTGTTTGTTTGTTTTTGTCTGTCTTCAGACTTTCACCTGCATCTTCACAATACGATCGCTAGCTGCTGTCTGTCCTGTGAATCCAGCAGTTGCCCTCTTGTGGTTACTGAAAGCGAGCAGGACTGACTTCTTCCTCGCTCAGAAGAGACACAGACAGCAGCAGCAGCAGCAGCAGCAGCAGCAGCAGCAGCAGCGACCGGCGACGACGACCAGTGACTGACTGACTGACTGACTGACTGACTGACTGACTGACTGCCTGCCTGCTGCTCCTCGTGACGAAGGGTGGCAGGCGGGGTTTAGGCAGATTTCAAGGAAAGGCAATGCATTATTGCTCAGTCAAACACACAGCCACCACACTTCATCTTTGGCGGCGGCGGCGACGACGACGACGACGGATGCAAACGTAAAGGTCTGTATAGGATACCTCCAACTCCGTCTGCGTGGGAACGGCGGTGGCGGGAAATCGATGACAAACCAAAGAAAATGTTAAAAAGTAAAAAGGAAAGGTGGGAAGCGGCCCCTGTCGCTGTGAGAAGTGTAGCCTGGGGCCTACCGTACCGTCGCCAAATTCGATTCGGGTTATCACTTCTGGGCCTTTTGGCTAAGATCAAGTGTGGTATCTGTTGTTCTTTTTCTTGCGGTTTGTTCTTCCTCGGGAGCTATGACGGATCGGTACACCATCCACAGCCAGCTAGAGCACCTGCAGTCCAAGTACATCGGCACGGGTCATGCGGACACCACCAAGTGGGAATGGCTGGTGAACCAGCATCGTGACTCGTACTGCTCCTACATGGGCCACTTTGACCTGCTCAACTACTTTGCGGTGGCAGAGAACGAGAGCAAAGCTCGGGTGCGCTTTAACCTGATGGAGAAGATGCTGCAGCCGTGTGGGCCTCCGGTGGACAAACCCGACGAGTCCTAGAGCCAGCCAGCCAGCCAGCCAGCCAGCCAGCCAGCCAGCCAGCCAGCCAGCCAGCCAGCCAGCCAGCCAGCCAGCCAGCCAGCCAGCGCGACATGGACTGACTTCACACTCCCATTTTGTTCAGCTGGTAGCTCTCTCTCTTTGGAATTCAACTTGAGCAGCTGGATTCAAAAAGGGAAGGGAGGAAGGAGAAAAAAAAATAAAACCAAACAAACCCCCCCCCCCCCAACCCAAAAAAAAATAAAAACATTTTTAACAAGCGTCCTTCATCAGGCGTGAGACAGACAACGGTGCCGTCGGACGTCGCAGGGACGTGAAGTGGGTGTGGCTAAGAGGAGGAGGGGTCTATGTAGATTTTTTTTTTTTCTTTTCCTCCGGTGGCAGTGCACTGCAAATGCAGCAGAGTGCACTCACTCGCCTTGCAAGATGACATTGGAAAAGGAGCACTCTTCTCCTTTGGCTGTGGAGGGTTGGTCCGAGGGGCCTACCTTCCTTCCAAACCATTTCAGGTTATCGCTTCTCGGCCTTTTGGCTAAGATCAAGTGTAGTATCTGTTCTTATCAGTTTAATATCTGATACGTCCCCTATCTGGGGACCATATATTAAATGGATTTTTGGCACAGGGAGATGGAAAAAGAGCTTGCTCTGTCCACTCCACGCATTGACCTGGTATTGCAGTACCTCCAGGACCGGTGCACCCCTTTCCTAATTCAGTTGAAAAACAGAACAAAGCAATCAATTAGTTACTAATTGATTCATTCATGAATTTATCACTCAATTAAGTGGAGATGCGTTTGTGGATTTTTCTTATCTTATCTTATCTTATCTTCACCTTTAGAGATAGCCAAGAGCCAGACGGCCCCCCCTGTGGTGCACGTCTCACAGATGATTTGAAGATTGAAAGGGTTTGTTTGTTTGTTTTTGTCTGTCTTCAGACTTTCACCTGCATCTTCACAATACGATCGCTAGCTGCTGTCTGTCCTGTGAATCCAGCAGTTGCCCTCTTGTGGTTACTGAAAGCGAGCAGGACTGACTTCTTCCTCGCTCAGAAGAGACACAGACAGCAGCAGCAGCAGCAGCAGCAGCAGCAGCAGCAGCAGCGAGCGACCAGTGACGACGACCTGACTGACTGACTGACTGACTGACTGACTGACTGACTGACTGCCTGCCTGCTGCTCCTCGTGACGAAGGGTGGCAGGCGGGGTTTAGGCAGATTTCAAGGAAAGGCAATGCATTATTGCTCAGTCAAACACACAGCCACCACACTTCATCTTTGGCGGCGGCGGCGACGACGACGACGACGGATGCAAACGTAAAGGTCTGTATAGGATACCTCCAACTCCGTCTGCGTGGGAACGGCGGTGGCGGGAAATCGATGACAAACCAAAGAAAATGTTAAAAAGTAAAAAGGAAAGGTGGGAAGCGGCCCCTGTCGCTGTGAGAAGTGTAGCCTGGGGCCTACCGTACCGTCGCCAAATTCGATTCGGGTTATCACTTCTGGGCCTTTTGGCTAAGATCAAGTGTGGTATCTGTTGTTCTTTTTCTTGCGGTTTGTTCTTCCTCGGGAGCTATGACGGATCGGTACACCATCCACAGCCAGCTAGAGCACCTGCAGTCCAAGTACATCGGCACGGGTCATGCGGACACCACCAAGTGGGAATGGCTGGTGAACCAGCATCGTGACTCGTACTGCTCCTACATGGGCCACTTTGACCTGCTCAACTACTTTGCGGTGGCAGAGAACGAGAGCAAAGCTCGGGTGCGCTTTAACCTGATGGAGAAGATGCTGCAGCCGTGTGGGCCTCCGGTGGACAAACCCGACGAGTCCTAGAGCCAGCCAGCCAGCCAGCCAGCCAGCCAGCCAGCCAGCCAGCCAGCCAGCCAGCCAGCCAGCCAGCCAGCCAGCCAGCCAGCGCGACATGGACTGACTTCACACTCCCATTTTGTTCAGCTGGTAGCTCTCTCTCTTTGGAATTCAACTTGAGCAGCTGGATTCAAAAAGGGAAGGGAGGAAGGAGAAAAAAAAATAAAACCAAACAAAACCCCCCCCCCCCAACCCAAAAAAAAAATAAAAACATTTTTAACAAGCGTCCTTCATCAGGCGTGAGACAGACAACGGTGCCGTCGGACGTCGCAGGGACGTGAAGTGGGTGTGGCTAAGAGGAGGAGGGGTCTATGTAGATTTTTTTTTTTTCTTTTCCTCCGGTGGCAGTGCACTGCAAATGCAGCAGAGTGCACTCACTCGCCTTGCAAGATGACATTGGAAAAGGAGCACTCTTCTCCTTTGGCTGTGGAGGGTTGGTCCGAGGGGCCTACCTTCCTTCCAAACCATTTCAGGTTATCGCTTCTCGGCCTTTTGGCTAAGATCAAGTGTAGTATCTGTTCTTATCAGTTTAATATCTGATACGTCCCCTATCTGGGGACCATATATTAAATGGATTTTTGGCACAGGGAGATGGAAAAAGAGCTTGCTCTGTCCACTCCACGCATTGACCTGGTATTGCAGTACCTCCAGGACCGGTGCACCCCTTTCCTAATTCAGTTGAAAAACAGAACAAAGCAATCAATTAGTTACTAATTGATTCATTCATGAATTTATCACTCAATTAAGTGGAGATGCGTTTGTGGATTTCTTATCTTATCTTATCTTATCTTCACCTTTAGAGATAGCCAAGAGCCAGACGGCCCCCCCTGTGGTGCACGTCTCACAGATGATTTGAAGATTGAAAGGGTTTGTTTGTTTGTTTTTGTCTGTCTTCAGACTTTCACCTGCATCTTCACAATACGATCGCTAGCTGCTGTCTGTCCTGTGAATCCAGCAGTTGCCCTCTTGTGGTTACTGAAAGCGAGCAGGACTGACTTCTTCCTCGCTCAGAAGAGACACAGACAGCAGCAGCAGCAGCAGCAGCAGCAGCAGCAGCAGCAGCAGCGACGCGACGACGACCAGTGACTGACTGACTGACTGACTGACTGACTGACTGACTGACTGCCTGCCTGCTGCTCCTCGTGACGAAGGGTGGCAGGCGGGGTTTAGGCAGATTTCAAGGAAAGGCAATGCATTATTGCTCAGTCAAACACACAGCCACCACACTTCATCTTTGGCGGCGGCGACGACGACGACGACGACGGATGCAAACGTAAAGGTCTGTATAGGATACCTCCAACTCCGTCTGCGTGGGAACGGCGGTGGCGGGAAATCGATGACAAACCAAAGAAAATGTTAAAAAGTAAAAAGGAAAGGTGGGAAGCGGCCCCTGTCGCTGTGAGAAGTGTAGCCTGGGGCCTACCGTACCGTCGCCAAATTCGATTCGGGTTATCACTTCTGGGCCTTTTGGCTAAGATCAAGTGTGGTATCTGTTGTTCTTTTTCTTGCGGTTTGTTCTTCCTCGGGAGCTATGACGGATCGGTACACCATCCACAGCCAGCTAGAGCACCTGCAGTCCAAGTACATCGGCACGGGTCATGCGGACACCACCAAGTGGGAATGGCTGGTGAACCAGCATCGTGACTCGTACTGCTCCTACATGGGCCACTTTGACCTGCTCAACTACTTTGCGGTGGCAGAGAACGAGAGCAAAGCTCGGGTGCGCTTTAACCTGATGGAGAAGATGCTGCAGCCGTGTGGGCCTCCGGTGGACAAACCCGACGAGTCCTAGAGCCAGCCAGCCAGCCAGCCAGCCAGCCAGCCAGCCAGCCAGCCAGCCAGCCAGCCAGCCAGCCAGCCAGCCAGCCAGCCAGCGCGACATGGACTGACTTCACACTCCCATTTTGTTCAGCTGGTAGCTCTCTCTCTTTGGAATTCAACTTGAGCAGCTGGATTCAAAAAGGGAAGGGAGGAAGGAGAAAAAAAAATAAAACCAAACAAAACCCCCCCCCCCCAACCCAAAAAAAAATAAAAACATTTTTAACAAGCGTCCTTCATCAGGCGTGAGACAGACAACGGTGCCGTCGGACGTCGCAGGGACGTGAAGTGGGTGTGGCTAAGAGGAGGAGGGGTCTATGTAGATTTTTTTTTTTTCTTTTCCTCCGGTGGCAGTGCACTGCAAATGCAGCAGAGTGCACTCACTCGCCTTGCAAGATGACATTGGAAAAGGAGCACTCTTCTCCTTTGGCTGTGGAGGGTTGGTCCGAGGGGCCTACCTTCCTTCCAAACCATTTCAGGTTATCGCTTCTCGGCCTTTTGGCTAAGATCAAGTGTAGTATCTGTTCTTATCAGTTTAATATCTGATACGTCCCCTATCTGGGGACCATATATTAAATGGATTTTTGGCACAGGGAGATGGAAAAAGAGCTTGCTCTGTCCACTCCACGCATTGACCTGGTATTGCAGTACCTCCAGGACCGGTGCACCCCTTTCCTAATTCAGTTGAAAAACAGAACAAAGCAATCAATTAGTTACTAATTGATTCATTCATGAATTTATCACTCAATTAAGTGGAGATGCGTTTGTGGATTTCTTATCTTATCTTATCTTATCTTCACCTTTAGAGATAGCCAAGAGCCAGACGGCCCCCCCTGTGGTGCACGTCTCACAGATGATTTGAAGATTGAAAGGGTTTGTTTGTTTGTTTTTGTCTGTCTTCAGACTTTCACCTGCATCTTCACAATACGATCGCTAGCTGCTGTCTGTCCTGTGAATCCAGCAGTTGCCCTCTTGTGGTTACTGAAAGCGAGCAGGACTGACTTCTTCCTCGCTCAGAAGAGACACAGACAGCAGCAGCAGCAGCAGCAGCAGCAGCAGCAGCAGCAGCGGCGACGGACGACCAGTGACTGACTGACTGACTGACTGACTGACTGACTGACTGACTGCCTGCCTGCTGCTCCTCGTGACGAAGGGTGGCAGGCGGGGTTTAGGCAGATTTCAAGGAAAGGCAATGCATTATTGCTCAGTCAAACACACAGCCACCACACTTCATCTTTGGCGGCGGCGACGACGACGACGACGACGGATGCAAACGTAAAGGTCTGTATAGGATACCTCCAACTCCGTCTGCGTGGGAACGGCGGTGGCGGGAAATCGATGACAAACCAAAGAAAATGTTAAAAAGTAAAAAGGAAAGGTGGGAAGCGGCCCCTGTCGCTGTGAGAAGTGTAGCCTGGGGCCTACCGTACCGTCGCCAAATTCGATTCGGGTTATCACTTCTGGGCCTTTTGGCTAAGATCAAGTGTGGTATCTGTTGTTCTTTTTCTTGCGGTTTGTTCTTCCTCGGGAGCTATGACGGATCGGTACACCATCCACAGCCAGCTAGAGCACCTGCAGTCCAAGTACATCGGCACGGGTCATGCGGACACC
This sequence comes from Leptodactylus fallax, assembly GCA_947044405.1. Classification (NCBI taxonomy): domain Eukaryota; kingdom Metazoa; phylum Chordata; class Amphibia; order Anura; family Leptodactylidae; genus Leptodactylus; species Leptodactylus fallax. Next base: position 55,449 of record CAMRHE010000361.1, read on the forward strand.
ACCAAGTGGGAATGGCTGGTGAACCAGCATCGTGACTCGTACTGCTCCTACATGGGCCACTTTGACCTGCTCAACTACTTTGCGGTGGCAGAGAACGAGAGCAAAGCTCGGGTGCGCTTTAACCTGATGGAGAAGATGCTGCAGCCGTGTGGGCCTCCGGTGGACAAACCCGACGAGTCCTAGAGCCAGCCAGCCAGCCAGCCAGCCAGCCAGCCAGCCAGCCAGCCAGCCAGCCAGCCAGCCAGCCAGCCAGCCAGCCAGCCAGCCAGCCAGCGCGACATGGACTGACTTCACACTCCCATTTTGTTCAGCTGGTAGCTCTCTCTCTTTGGAATTCAACTTGAGCAGCTGGATTCAAAAAGGGAAGGGAGGAAGGAGAAAAAAAAATAAAACCAAACAAAACCCCCCCCCCCCCAACCCAAAAAAAAAATAAAAACATTTTTAACAAGCGTCCTTCATCAGGCGTGAGACAGACAACGGTGCCGTCGGACGTCGCAGGGACGTGAAGTGGGTGTGGCTAAGAGGAGGAGGGGTCTATGTAGATTTTTTTTTTTCTTTTCCTCCGGTGGCAGTGCACTGCAAATGCAGCAGAGTGCACTCACTCGCCTTGCAAGATGACATTGGAAAAGGAGCACTCTTCTCCTTTGGCTGTGGAGGGTTGGTCCGAGGGGCCTACCTTCCTTCCAAACCATTTCAGGTTATCGCTTCTCGGCCTTTTGGCTAAGATCAAGTGTAGTATCTGTTCTTATCAGTTTAATATCTGATACGTCCCCTATCTGGGGACCATATATTAAATGGATTTTTGGCACAGGGAGATGGAAAAAGAGCTTGCTCTGTCCACTCCACGCATTGACCTGGTATTGCAGTACCTCCAGGACCGGTGCACCCCTTTCCTAATTCAGTTGAAAAACAGAACAAAGCAATCAATTAGTTACTAATTGATTCATTCATGAATTTATCACTCAATTAAGTGGAGATGCGTTTGTGGATTTCTTATCTTATCTTATCTTATCTTCACCTTTAGAGATAGCCAAGAGCCAGACGGCCCCCCCTGTGGTGCACGTCTCACAGATGATTTGAAGATTGAAAGGGTTTGTTTGTTTGTTTTTGTCTGTCTTCAGACTTTCACCTGCATCTTCACAATACGATCGCTAGCTGCTGTCTGTCCTGTGAATCCAGCAGTTGCCCTCTTGTGGTTACTGAAAGCGAGCAGGACTGACTTCTTCCTCGCTCAGAAGAGACACAGAGAGCAGCAGCAGCAGCAGCAGCAGCAGCAGCAGCAGCAGCAGCGGCGACGACGACCAGTGACTGACTGACTGACTGACTGACTGACTGACTGACTGACTGCCTGCCTGCTGCTCCTCGTGACGAAGGGTGGCAGGCGGGGTTTAGGCAGATTTCAAGGAAAGGCAATGCATTATTGCTCAGTCAAACACACAGCCACCACACTTCATCTTTGGCGGCGGCGACGACGACGACGACGACGGATGCAAACGTAAAGGTCTGTATAGGATACCTCCAACTCCGTCTGCGTGGGAACGGCGGTGGCGGGAAATCGATGACAAACCAAAGAAAATGTTAAAAAGTAAAAAGGAAAGGTGGGAAGCGGCCCCTGTCGCTGTGAGAAGTGTAGCCTGGGGCCTACCGTACCGTCGCCAAATTCGATTCGGGTTATCACTTCTGGGCCTTTTGGCTAAGATCAAGTGTGGTATCTGTTGTTCTTTTTCTTGCGGTTTGTTCTTCCTCGGGAGCTATGACGGATCGGTACACCATCCACAGCCAGCTAGAGCACCTGCAGTCCAAGTACATCGGCACGGGTCATGCGGACACCACCAAGTGGGAATGGCTGGTGAACCAGCATCGTGACTCGTACTGCTCCTACATGGGCCACTTTGACCTGCTCAACTACTTTGCGGTGGCAGAGAACGAGAGCAAAGCTCGGGTGCGCTTTAACCTGATGGAGAAGATGCTGCAGCCGTGTGGGCCTCCGGTGGACAAACCCGACGAGTCCTAGAGCCAGCCAGCCAGCCAGCCAGCCAGCCAGCCAGCCAGCCAGCCAGCCAGCCAGCCAGCCAGCCAGCCAGCCAGCCAGCCAGCCAGCCAGCGCGACATGGACTGACTTCACACTCCCATTTTGTTCAGCTGGTAGCTCTCTCTCTTTGGAATTCAACTTGAGCAGCTGGATTCAAAAAGGGAAGGGAGGAAGGAGAAAAAAAAATAAAACCAAACAAAACCCCCCCCCCCCCAACCCAAAAAAAAAATAAAAACATTTTTAACAAGCGTCCTTCATCAGGCGTGAGACAGACAACGGTGCCGTCGGACGTCGCAGGGACGTGAAGTGGGTGTGGCTAAGAGGAGGAGGGGTCTATGTAGATTTTTTTTTTTTCTTTTCCTCCGGTGGCAGTGCACTGCAAATGCAGCAGAGTGCACTCACTCGCCTTGCAAGATGACATTGGAAAAGGAGCACTCTTCTCCTTTGGCTGTGGAGGGTTGGTCCGAGGGGCCTACCTTCCTTCCAAACCATTTCAGGTTATCGCTTCTCGGCCTTTTGGCTAAGATCAAGTGTAGTATCTGTTCTTATCAGTTTAATATCTGATACGTCCCCTATCTGGGGACCATATATTAAATGGATTTTTGGCACAGGGAGATGGAAAAAGAGCTTGCTCTGTCCACTCCACGCATTGACCTGGTATTGCAGTACCTCCAGGACCGGTGCACCCCTTTCCTAATTCAGTTGAAAAACAGAACAAAGCAATCAATTAGTTACTAATTGATTCATTCATGAATTTATCACTCAATTAAGTGGAGATGCGTTTGTGGATTTCTTATCTTATCTTATCTTATCTTCACCTTTAGAGATAGCCAAGAGCCAGACGGCCCCCCCTGTGGTGCACGTCTCACAGATGATTTGAAGATTGAAAGGGTTTGTTTGTTTGTTTTTGTCTGTCTTCAGACTTTCACCTGCATCTTCACAATACGATCGCTAGCTGCTGTCTGTCCTGTGAATCCAGCAGTTGCCCTCTTGTGGTTACTGAAAGCGAGCAGGACTGACTTCTTCCTCGCTCAGAAGAGACACAGACAGCAGCAGCAGCAGCAGCAGCAGCAGCAGCAGCAGCAGCAGCGGCGACGACGACCAGTGACTGACTGACTGACTGACTGACTGACTGACTGACTGACTGCCTGCCTGCTGCTCCTCGTGACGAAGGGTGGCAGGCGGGGTTTAGGCAGATTTCAAGGAAAGGCAATGCATTATTGCTCAGTCAAACACACAGCCACCACACTTCATCTTTGGCGGCGGCGACGACGACGACGACGACGGATGCAAACGTAAAGGTCTGTATAGGATACCTCCAACTCCGTCTGCGTGGGAACGGCGGTGGCGGGAAATCGATGACAAACCAAAGAAAATGTTAAAAAGTAAAAAGGAAAGGTGGGAAGCGGCCCCTGTCGCTGTGAGAAGTGTAGCCTGGGGCCTACCGTACCGTCGCCAAATTCGATTCGGGTTATCACTTCTGGGCCTTTTGGCTAAGATCAAGTGTGGTATCTGTTGTTCTTTTTCTTGCGGTTTGTTCTTCCTCGGGAGCTATGACGGATCGGTACACCATCCACAGCCAGCTAGAGCACCTGCAGTCCAAGTACATCGGCACGGGTCATGCGGACACCACCAAGTGGGAATGGCTGGTGAACCAGCATCGTGACTCGTACTGCTCCTACATGGGCCACTTTGACCTGCTCAACTACTTTGCGGTGGCAGAGAACGAGAGCAAAGCTCGGGTGCGCTTTAACCTGATGGAGAAGATGCTGCAGCCGTGTGGGCCTCCGGTGGACAAACCCGACGAGTCCTAGAGCCAGCCAGCCAGCCAGCCAGCCAGCCAGCCAGCCAGCCAGCCAGCCAGCCAGCCAGCCAGCCAGCCAGCCAGCCAGCCAGCGCGACATGGACTGACTTCACACTCCCATTTTGTTCAGCTGGTAGCTCTCTCTCTTTGGAATTCAACTTGAGCAGCTGGATTCAAAAAGGGAAGGGAGGAAGGAGAAAAAAAAATAAAACCAAACAAAACCCCCCCCCCCCCAACCCAAAAAAAAATAAAAACATTTTTAACAAGCGTCCTTCATCAGGCGTGAGACAGACAACGGTGCCGTCGGACGTCGCAGGGACGTGAAGTGGGTGTGGCTAAGAGGAGGAGGGGTCTATGTAGATTTTTTTTTTTTCTTTTCCTCCGGTGGCAGTGCACTGCAAATGCAGCAGAGTGCACTCACTCGCCTTGCAAGATGACATTGGAAAAGGAGCACTCTTCTCCTTTGGCTGTGGAGGGTTGGTCCGAGGGGCCTACCTTCCTTCCAAACCATTTCAGGTTATCGCTTCTCGGCCTTTTGGCTAAGATCAAGTGTAGTGTCTGATCAGTGGCTCTATACTTGTGATTAGTCAGAGTACAGGTTCCTCGGGTACCCTTCCCCTCGGCCTGGTGGGATCGTCCGGGTTTATTGCCCGGACTTCACCCACCTGTTGCTATTGGGGGGGAGGCTTAGTCCCGGGGAAACGAGACGTGATCCCCCCAGTGAGTCCTCTGGATCACAACTTGTGTATTTCAGAGGGACATTTTCGATTGCATCCCATATTTTGAGTCAGACATGGCTGACTCAGTCCCTGAGTACGCTAAGCTCAAGGACTCCCTCAGGATCTACCTGGTGGGAGGAGCGGAACGCTCCAAGGGCATAAGATACGTGGTGGAGGAGATCTTGGACAATCGTTTGAAGATCAACTACCGGGAGATTCTCGCCATTCAGGATTATCCAAAGCGTGGAGTTTACGATGTCACCTTCCGCTCCAGAGCTTTGATGGAGGACGCCGCCAGGAGAGCTGAGGCCACTAAAGATCAGTTAGCGCAGAAGAATGTAAAAGTGGTAAGGCACAACTTTGAAGAAAGGAAAACCATCACGGTAAGACTATACTCTCCATTCATAAAAGACGATGAAGTGATGCGTTTTATGTGCCTGTTTTTTGACAAAGTCACCTTTGAAGGCCGGATTATGAACGAATGCAAAGTCTGGACCTGCAAGTGGAGATTCCTGGCGAGCTTAAAAAGAAACGAAAGAGGTGAAGATATACTACCCCCTGCAAAATTCAGGTTTGGAAGAGCAAATGGAGAGCTATATTATAACGGTATGCCGCACTTCTGCAGGTTCTGTGGCGTCTATGGGCATTATGCGGATGCTTGCGACATAAAATGCAGAAATTGTGGCAGCAGAGAGCATGAAACCAAAGCATGCTCTCAACCCAGAAAATGCACTTTCTGTCAAAAAACAGGTCACCTATACAAAAGCTGCCCCCATAGACGCCCAGAAGAAGAAGCGGAAGAAGAAATGGAAGAGGAGCGGCCCGAGGCACCCCCACAACCACCACCGGCGGAGCCAGACTGCCCTGAAGGGGAGGAACAGGTAGGTCACTCAGAGAGTGTAGATAAGAGCGATGATATTACTTGCATGGGTACCACCGAGCCGACGGCCCCAAGGGAGAAGCGCGAGTCGTGGATAGAGGTTAAGAGGAAAAAGGGAAAAAAAAGGACCGACCCCTCCTCTGCTGGCATGCAGCGCAAAAGAGAGGAGAGGTTCAGTTCTGGGCGAAGGATAGGGTCCTCCGGCCTGAGCTCAGAGGAGCCCTCAGATTGTGAGGAGGGTCGCCAAAAAAAAGGGAGAACGGAAAGCGCGAAGGAAGAGGGGGAGGAAGGGATCCAGATGGACACCTCGGGCGTACCTGAGGGTCCGGTGATCCCGAAACCTCCGACTCAGCCTACCCAGGCTGAGGAGGAGAATACCAACCCCTCTCCTGAGTCTGAACAGATCCCGTGTGCGCAGCCCCCCCCCTGTGGAAGGTTCACCTTCGGACCGGAGGGGGGGGGGGAAGACCCGGATGGCGACCCTCCAGACTTAGGGTCCTCGGATGAGGACCTAAACGGGCAAGCTCTGGAGTCTCAGGTCAGGTCCTTCCCTTTTTCCCCAAACGCAGCGACCTCTAAGGGGGCCGTTGGCGGCTACGCCCTGAGTGATAGTTCCTCCCCAGCCTCGATGCTAACAGTAGACTCCGAGCTCGAAGGCTCGGAGTTAGGGCAGTGTTAACTCTGCTGGTGGTAAGTATTCATCTGGAAATCGTTTTTTTACTATCACAAGAAGATTATTTATGTATTTATTGTTTTACTCTGGATTGGATCCCTTTCACTTCCCCAATGGCGGAGATTTCGGGAATTTCCTTCAACGTGAGGGGTGCCAAGTCCAAGACCAGACGGGCCGCTCTGTTTAACTATTTTTCCTGCCTGGCAGCCTCAATTTTTTTCCTGCAGGAGTGCGGTATAGATCACATGCGTTCTTACCATAAATATAAAAAGGATTGGAAGCTCGGGCCCTCCGTGTGGTCAGGGTCCAACGAGTCCAGAGCTTCCGGCGTGGCAATCCTTTTTAAAGGCAACGTTTTAATCGATTTTATACAAGAGATACTTCCAGGACGTATTTTATTGGTTAAGGTTATTATCGATGGTTTTAAGTGGCAACTTTTAAACATCTATGCACCACCCGACAAGCAAGAGAGGGCTAAAATGCTGGAGACCATCCCCCTTTTTATTAACACAACGGAGCCATTGATAATGGCGGGGGATTTTAACTGTGTTTTAAGAGGAGAACGCCGGCTCACGAATAGTTCCTCTAGGAACTATGACAAAACCTCCGGCATGTTAAAAAACCTTACCCTGGACTGTAGACTCAGAGACGTTTATAAAGACTGCAACAGAGGTATGCCGGAGGGAGCCGGCGTTACCTGGAGCAATGCCTCGTGCAGCTCCAGGATAGACTATATTTTTACCTCACAGAATGTGTTGCCTTTATCTTGTAGCGTTTTAACCAATATTTTATCTGACCATAGAGTTTTAAGTTTTAAAGTGAAAGCTAATGAAAATTCCTTTAAAGGTCAGAGGTCCTGGAAGTTAAATGTCTCGCTTTTAGATGATCCGCAGGTTTGTAAAGATTTTATTGAATTTTATCAGAGATGCAGGCGGGCTAGAGATCCTAGTGTCCCCATCTGTAAGTGGTGGGGCAAAATAAAGCACCGCATCAGACGCTTTTTTACAGAAAGGGGGATACAAAAGAAGAAGGGGGAGCTGGCTTTTTATGAGGATCTCAACGCCCGCCTGCAAACCCTGTATAAATTGGAAAAAGCTGGCTTGGAAGTACAAAATGATATTTTAAACTTAAAAGAGGAAATCTCCAAGTGTCTAGAGCACAAAGGGAAGGAAATCATTTTCCGTACTAAAATACATCATATTGAGGAAAATGAGAAGTGCTCTAGATACTTTTTTAAAAAAATAAGCGACAACAAAACTACGATTGAGAACATAGAAGGAGATACTAATATACAGGGTATTTTAACAAAAGCCCACGCCTTTTACTCAGACCTTTTTAGCACTAAACCTGTGGATCATAGTTTTTTAGTTGACTCGCTGAAGGAGGTTAAGACCGTTTTATCCCCTGCTTCCAAAGTTTTTTTATTGCAGATGCCCGAGGAGCAGGAGGTTTTACAATCTTTAAGAAGTTTTAAAGCAGGTAAGGTACCTGGCCCCGACGGGTTACCCTATGAATTTTATATAAAATTCTACGATATATTAAAAGACGATCTTATTAATCTTATTAAGGATGTTTTTACTTCTAAGAAGCTCCCCAAATCCTGGAGGAAGGGTGAGGTCTCCCTTTTATTTAAAAAAGGTGACAAGTCAGATTTGAAGAACTGGAGACCAATCACCCTCCTCAATGTGGATTACAAACTAATGGCAAAGCTCTGTGCAAACCGCCTAAAGACCGTCATCCCGCAGATAATCCATTCGAACCAGGTCTGCGGGGTGCCAGGTAGGAGCGTGTGGGACACCCTCAACTTAATTAAAGACGTAATAGAGGAGGTAAAAAGCAGGAAAAGCAAGTTGGCCATCTTGTCACTTGACTTTGAAAAAGCGTTCGATAGGGTGTCCCACTTTTATCTTTTTAAGGTTTTAGATCGCATGGGGGTACCCGAGGGGTTTTTACTGTCTCTAAAGGCTTTTTATAAGGATTGTAGGAGTAAAATTTTAATCAATGGTTTTAAGACGCAGGAGGTATTTTTAAAATCAGGTGTGAAGCAGGGGTGTCCCTTGTCCCCACTGCTTTTCATATGTGCGCTGGAACCCCTATTATGTGCGATAAGAAACGACAAAAAGATACGCGGCGTGCCCCTGCCCGGAGGTGGAGGGGTGGAAGCCAAAGCAGTGGGGTACATGGATGACGTCACAGTTTTTTGTCAGGACACCCCTGCGATACAGAGAACGCTGAAACAGATTGATTTTTACTGTTGTGCCTCAGGTTTTAAGATAAATTATGATAAAAGTAGTCTTTTAAACGTTGGAGGCATGACTCTTACCGATATTCCAATCCCTGCGTCTGAGGCGGTTAAAATTTTAGGCGTCTCCTTCAGCGAGTCAAATAATGGGGTGTCTAGTTGGGACTTGGTGGCTGAAAAAATAAACAAGAAATTATGCATGTGGAGCCTAAGGAAATTAAGCATGGAGGGGAGGGTTCTGATTTTAAAAATGGTAATTCTCCCGATTTTATTATACTTGAGTCTGGTGTTCCCTCCCCCCACGGTTTTACTCAGAAAAATTACCAAGTCTTGTTTTACATTTTTTTGGAATTCTAAAGCAGAAAAGATTAAGAGAGAACTGGTGGTGAGATCCAAGAAAAAAGGCGGTAAGGATTTCCCAGATTTTAACAGGTTCCTTTTAATTAAGTATTTTTGTTATTGTTTTAATGGGCTTTTTAAAGATCACTATTGGTCATACCTTTTAAGATACAACACGGGTGCTTTTATGAGGAAAATGGGCTGGTTTAAGACAGTTTTAACTTCACCTTATTCTTTTAACCTCCCACCGCACTACAGTATCTTGGAGAAAATAGTGAGCCTTTTTAATCTAAAAGATAGAACCACTGAAGAATTAAAACACAGCAAAAGGATTATCACGATATTAAGAGGGGAAGAAAATACAATACAAATTGAGAATTTTAATGTAGAAACTAGTGCTAACATATGGAGTCTAACTAGTTGTTTCCCTCTTTTTAATCAGCAGCTGGACCTGGCCTGGAGTTGCGTGCACCAGTGTCTTCCGTGCCGGGCTTTCCAATACAGAAGAGGATACGCCAGGTCCGCCGTCTGCCCGAGGGAGGGCTGCCAGGCAGAGGAAACCGTGCTTCATATTTTTTGGGAGTGTGCTTTTGCGAAGGACTTATGGACTAAAATACTCCCTTTGTTGGCTAAGATGGCGGACCTGAGAGACCTGACATATAACATGACCCTATATGGACTCTTCAGGTGCCCGACGTCGTTCCAGAAGGCCGTGGCATGGAAGACGATGAACTGCGTGAAAGCCGCACTCTGGACGGCCAGGAACATCTTGCTTTTTAAGAAAGATGTTTTATCCACTGTTGATGTTCTTAGACTGTGTTTTAGCGATATGTATTTTTATTATCTTTTAGATGTTAAAGCTAAAGCCCCTTTATTAAGGAAATGGTTTTTAAAAGAATGGAATTCTAATATATAGCCACCAAGTACCCTTTTTAGGATGTATATTTTATTCGTGTTTGTGAATTTACGTCAAAAGTTGAAATTTTATGTATCATGAGTTTTTTTCAATAAAAATGCCGTCCTGCGTGACGGTTTTCAACTTAAAAAAAAAAATCTGTTCTTATCAGTTTAATATCTGATACGTCCCCTATCTGGGGACCATATATTAAATGGATTTTTGGCACAGGGAGATGGAAAAAGAGCTTGCTCTGTCCACTCCACGCATTGACCTGGTATTGCAGTACCTCCAGGACCGGTGCACCCCTTTCCTAATTCAGTTGAAAAACAGAACAAAGCAATCAATTAGTTACTAATTGATTCATTCATGAATTTATCACTCAATTAAGTGGAGATGCGTTTGTGGATTTCTTATCTTATCTTATCTTATCTTCACCTTTAGAGATAGCCAAGAGCCAGACGGCCCCCCCTGTGGTGCACGTCTCACAGATGATTTGAAGATTGAAAGGGTTTGTTTGTTTGTTTTTGTCTGTCTTCAGACTTTCACCTGCATCTTCACAATACGATCGCTAGCTGCTGTCTGTCCTGTGAATCCAGCAGTTGCCCTCTTGTGGTTACTGAAAGCGAGCAGGACTGACTTCTTCCTCGCTCAGAAGAGACACAGACAGCAGCAGCAGCAGCAGCAGCAGCAGCAGCAGCAGCAGCAGCGGCGACGACGACCAGTGACTGACTGACTGACTGACTGACTGACTGACTGACTGACTGCCTGCCTGCTGCTCCTCGTGACGAAGGGTGGCAGGCGGGGTTTAGGCAGATTTCAAGGAAAGGCAATGCATTATTGCTCAGTCAAACACACAGCCACCACACTTCATCTTTGGCGGCGGCGACGACGACGACGACGACGGATGCAAACGTAAAGGTCTGTATAGGATACCTCCAACTCCGTCTGCGTGGGAACGGCGGTGGCGGGAAATCGATGACAAACCAAAGAAAATGTTAAAAAGTAAAAAGGAAAGGTGGGAAGCGGCCCCTGTCGCTGTGAGAAGTGTAGCCTGGGGCCTACCGTACCGTCGCCAAATTCGATTCGGGTTATCACTTCTGGGCCTTTTGGCTAAGATCAAGTGTGGTATCTGTTGTTCTTTTTCTTGCGGTTTGTTCTTCCTCGGGAGCTATGACGGATCGGTACACCATCCACAGCCAGCTAGAGCACCTGCAGTCCAAGTACATCGGCACGGGTCATGCGGACACCACCAAGTGGGAATGGCTGGTGAACCAGCATCGTGACTCGTACTGCTCCTACATGGGCCACTTTGACCTGCTCAACTACTTTGCGGTGGCAGAGAACGAGAGCAAAGCTCGGGTGCGCTTTAACCTGATGGAGAAGATGCTGCAGCCGTGTGGGCCTCCGGTGGACAAACCCGACGAGTCCTAGAGCCAGCCAGCCAGCCAGCCAGCCAGCCAGCCAGCCAGCCAGCCAGCCAGCCAGCCAGCCAGCCAGCCAGCCAGCCAGCGCGACATGGACTGACTTCACACTCCCATTTTGTTCAGCTGGTAGCTCTCTCTCTTTGGAATTCAACTTGAGCAGCTGGATTCAAAAAGGGAAGGGAGGAAGGAGAAAAAAAAATAAAACCAAACAAACCCCCCCCCCCCCCAACCCAAAAAAAAAATAAAAACATTTTTAACAAGCGTCCTTCATCAGGCGTGAGACAGACAACGGTGCCGTCGGACGTCGCAGGGACGTGAAGTGGGTGTGGCTAAGAGGAGGAGGGGTCTATGTAGATTTTTTTTTTTCTTTTCCTCCGGTGGCAGTGCACTGCAAATGCAGCAGAGTGCACTCACTCGCCTTGCAAGATGACATTGGAAAAGGAGCACTCTTCTCCTTTGGCTGTGGAGGGTTGGTCCGAGGGGCCTACCTTCCTTCCAAACCATTTCAGGTTATCGCTTCTCGGCCTTTTGGCTAAGATCAAGTGTAGTATCTGTTCTTATCAGTTTAATATCTGATACGTCCCCTATCTGGGGACCATATATTAAATGGATTTTTGGCACAGGGAGATGGAAAAAGAGCTTGCTCTGTCCACTCCACGCATTGACCTGGTATTGCAGTACCTCCAGGACCGGTGCACCCCTTTCCTAATTCAGTTGAAAAACAGAACAAAGCAATCAATTAGTTACTAATTGATTCATTCATGAATTTATCACTCAATTAAGTGGAGATGCGTTTGTGGATTTCTTATCTTATCTTATCTTATCTTCACCTTTAGAGATAGCCAAGAGCCAGACGGCCCCCCCTGTGGTGCACGTCTCACAGATGATTTGAAGATTGAAAGGGTTTGTTTGTTTGTTTTTGTCTGTCTTCAGACTTTCACCTGCATCTTCACAATACGATCGCTAGCTGCTGTCTGTCCTGTGAATCCAGCAGTTGCCCTCTTGTGGTTACTGAAAGCGAGCAGGACTGACTTCTTCCTCGCTCAGAAGAGACACAGACAGCAGCAGCAGCAGCAGCAGCAGCAGCAGCAGCAGCAGCAGCGGCGACGACGACCAGTGACTGACTGACTGACTGACTGACTGACTGACTGACTGACTGCCTGCCTGCTGCTCCTCGTGACGAAGGGTGGCAGGCGGGGTTTAGGCAGATTTCAAGGAAAGGCAATGCATTATTGCTCAGTCAAACACACAGCCACCACACTTCATCTTTGGCGGCGGCGACGACGACGACGACGACGGATGCAAACGTAAAGGTCTGTATAGGATACCTCCAACTCCGTCTGCGTGGGAACGGCGGTGGCGGGAAATCGATGACAAACCAAAGAAAATGTTAAAAAGTAAAAAGGAAAGGTGGGAAGCGGCCCCTGTCGCTGTGAGAAGTGTAGCCTGGGGCCTACCGTACCGTCGCCAAATTCGATTCGGGTTATCACTTCTGGGCCTTTTGGCTAAGATCAAGTGTGGTATCTGTTGTTCTTTTTCTTGCGGTTTGTTCTTCCTCGGGAGCTATGACGGATCGGTACACCATCCACAGCCAGCTAGAGCACCTGCAGTCCAAGTACATCGGCACGGGTCATGCGGACACCACCAAGTGGGAATGGCTGGTGAACCAGCATCGTGACTCGTACTGCTCCTACATGGGCCACTTTGACCTGCTCAACTACTTTGCGGTGGCAGAGAACGAGAGCAAAGCTCGGGTGCGCTTTAACCTGATGGAGAAGATGCTGCAGCCGTGTGGGCCTCCGGTGGACAAACCCGACGAGTCCTAGAGCCAGCCAGCCAGCCAGCCAGCCAGCCAGCCAGCCAGCCAGCCAGCCAGCCAGCCAGCCAGCCAGCCAGCCAGCCAGCGCGACATGGACTGACTTCACACTCCCATTTTGTTCAGCTGGTAGCTCTCTCTCTTTGGAATTCAACTTGAGCAGCTGGATTCAAAAAGGGAAGGGAGGAAGGAGAAAAAAAAATAAAACCAAACAAAACCCCCCCCCCAACCCAAAAAAAAAATAAAAACATTTTTAACAAGCGTCCTTCATCAGGCGTGAGACAGACAACGGTGCCGTCGGACGTCGCAGGGACGTGAAGTGGGTGTGGCTAAGAGGAGGAGGGGTCTATGTAGATTTTTTTTTTTTCTTTTCCTCCGGTGGCAGTGCACTGCAAATGCAGCAGAGTGCACTCACTCGCCTTGCAAGATGACATTGGAAAAGGAGCACTCTTCTCCTTTGGCTGTGGAGGGTTGGTCCGAGGGGCCTACCTTCCTTCCAAACCATTTCAGGTTATCGCTTCTCGGCCTTTTGGCTAAGATCAAGTGTAGTATCTGTTCTTATCAGTTTAATATCTGATACGTCCCCTATCTGGGGACCATATATTAAATGGATTTTTGGCACAGGGAGATGGAAAAAGAGCTTGCTCTGTCCACTCCACGCATTGACCTGGTATTGCAGTACCTCCAGGACCGGTGCACCCCTTTCCTAATTCAGTTGAAAAACAGAACAAAGCAATCAATTAGTTACTAATTGATTCATTCATGAATTTATCACTCAATTAAGTGGAGATGCGTTTGTGGATTTCTTATCTTATCTTATCTTATCTTCACCTTTAGAGATAGCCAAGAGCCAGACGGCCCCCCCTGTGGTGCACGTCTCACAGATGATTTGAAGATTGAAAGGGTTTGTTTGTTTGTTTTTGTCTGTCTTCAGACTTTCACCTGCATCTTCACAATACGATCGCTAGCTGCTGTCTGTCCTGTGAATCCAGCAGTTGCCCTCTTGTGGTTACTGAAAGCGAGCAGGACTGACTTCTTCCTCGCTCAGAAGAGACACAGACAGCAGCAGCAGCAGCAGCAGCAGCAGCAGCAGCAGCAGCAGCGGCGACGACGACCAGTGACTGACTGACTGACTGACTGACTGACTGACTGACTGACTGCCTGCCTGCTGCTCCTCGTGACGAAGGGTGGCAGGCGGGGTTTAGGCAGATTTCAAGGAAAGGCAATGCATTATTGCTCAGTCAAACACACAGCCACCACACTTCATCTTTGGCGGCGGCGACGACGACGACGACGACGGATGCAAACGTAAAGGTCTGTATAGGATACCTCCAACTCCGTCTGCGTGGGAACGGCGGTGGCGGGAAATCGATGACAAACCAAAGAAAATGTTAAAAAGTAAAAAGGAAAGGTGGGAAGCGGCCCCTGTCGCTGTGAGAAGTGTAGCCTGGGGCCTACCGTACCGTCGCCAAATTCGATTCGGGTTATCACTTCTGGGCCTTTTGGCTAAGATCAAGTGTGGTATCTGTTGTTCTTTTTCTTGCGGTTTGTTCTTCCTCGGGAGCTATGACGGATCGGTACACCATCCACAGCCAGCTAGAGCACCTGCAGTCCAAGTACATCGGCACGGGTCATGCGGACACCACCAAGTGGGAATGGCTGGTGAACCAGCATCGTGACTCGTACTGCTCCTACATGGGCCACTTTGACCTGCTCAACTACTTTGCGGTGGCAGAGAACGAGAGCAAAGCTCGGGTGCGCTTTAACCTGATGGAGAAGATGCTGCAGCCGTGTGGGCCTCCGGTGGACAAACCCGACGAGTCCTAGAGCCAGCCAGCCAGCCAGCCAGCCAGCCAGCCAGCCAGCCAGCCAGCCAGCCAGCCAGCCAGCCAGCCAGCCAGCCAGCGCGACATGGACTGACTTCACACTCCCATTTTGTTCAGCTGGTAGCTCTCTCTCTTTGGAATTCAACTTGAGCAGCTGGATTCAAAAAGGGAAGGGAGGAAGGAGAAAAAAAAATAAAACCAAACAAAACCCCCCCCCCCCCAACCCAAAAAAAAAATAAAAACATTTTTAACAAGCGTCCTTCATCAGGCGTGAGACAGACAACGGTGCCGTCGGACGTCGCAGGGACGTGAAGTGGGTGTGGCTAAGAGGAGGAGGGGTCTATGTAGATTTTTTTTTTTTCTTTTCCTCCGGTGGCAGTGCACTGCAAATGCAGCAGAGTGCACTCACTCGCCTTGCAAGATGACATTGGAAAAGGAGCACTCTTCTCCTTTGGCTGTGGAGGGTTGGTCCGAGGGGCCTACCTTCCTTCCAAACCATTTCAGGTTATCGCTTCTCGGCCTTTTGGCTAAGATCAAGTGTAGTATCTGTTCTTATCAGTTTAATATCTGATACGTCCCCTATCTGGGGACCATATATTAAATGGATTTTTGGCACAGGGAGATGGAAAAAGAGCTTGCTCTGTCCACTCCACGCATTGACCTGGTATTGCAGTACCTCCAGGACCGGTGCACCCCTTTCCTAATTCAGTTGAAAAACAGAACAAAGCAATCAATTAGTTACTAATTGATTCATTCATGAATTTATCACTCAATTAAGTGGAGATGCGTTTGTGGATTTCTTATCTTATCTTATCTTATCTTCACCTTTAGAGATAGCCAAGAGCCAGACGGCCCCCCCTGTGGTGCACGTCTCACAGATGATTTGAAGATTGAAAGGGTTTGTTTGTTTGTTTTTGTCTGTCTTCAGACTTTCACCTGCATCTTCACAATACGATCGCTAGCTGCTGTCTGTCCTGTGAATCCAGCAGTTGCCCTCTTGTGGTTACTGAAAGCGAGCAGGACTGACTTCTTCCTCGCTCAGAAGAGACACAGACAGCAGCAGCAGCAGCAGCAGCAGCAGCAGCAGCAGCAGCAGCGGCGACGACGACCAGTGACTGACTGACTGACTGACTGACTGACTGACTGACTGACTGCCTGCCTGCTGCTCCTCGTGACGAAGGGTGGCAGGCGGGGTTTAGGCAGATTTCAAGGAAAGGCAATGCATTATTGCTCAGTCAAACACACAGCCACCACACTTCATCTTTGGCGGCGGCGACGACGACGACGACGACGGATGCAAACGTAAAGGTCTGTATAGGATACCTCCAACTCCGTCTGCGTGGGAACGGCGGTGGCGGGAAATCGATGACAAACCAAAGAAAATGTTAAAAAGTAAAAAGGAAAGGTGGGAAGCGGCCCCTGTCGCTGTGAGAAGTGTAGCCTGGGGCCTACCGTACCGTCGCCAAATTCGATTCGGGTTATCACTTCTGGGCCTTTTGGCTAAGATCAAGTGTGGTATCTGTTGTTCTTTTTCTTGCGGTTTGTTCTTCCTCGGGAGCTATGACGGATCGGTACACCATCCACAGCCAGCTAGAGCACCTGCAGTCCAAGTACATCGGCACGGGTCATGCGGACACCACCAAGTGGGAATGGCTGGTGAACCAGCATCGTGACTCGTACTGCTCCTACATGGGCCACTTTGACCTGCTCAACTACTTTGCGGTGGCAGAGAACGAGAGCAAAGCTCGGGTGCGCTTTAACCTGATGGAGAAGATGCTGCAGCCGTGTGGGCCTCCGGTGGACAAACCCGACGAGTCCTAGAGCCAGCCAGCCAGCCAGCCAGCCAGCCAGCCAGCCAGCCAGCCAGCCAGCCAGCCAGCCAGCCAGCCAGCCAGCCAGCCAGCCAGCGCGACATGGACTGACTTCACACTCCCATTTTGTTCAGCTGGTAGCTCTCTCTCTTTGGAATTCAACTTGAGCAGCTGGATTCAAAAAGGGAAGGGAGGAAGGAGAAAAAAAAATAAAACCAAACAAAACCCCCCCCCCCCCCAACCCAAAAAAAAAATAAAAACATTTTTAACAAGCGTCCTTCATCAGGCGTGAGACAGACAACGGTGCCGTCGGACGTCGCAGGGACGTGAAGTGGGTGTGGCTAAGAGGAGGAGGGGTCTATGTAGATTTTTTTTTTTTCTTTTCCTCCGGTGGCAGTGCACTGCAAATGCAGCAGAGTGCACTCACTCGCCTTGCAAGATGACATTGGAAAAGGAGCACTCTTCTCCTTTGGCTGTGGAGGGTTGGTCCGAGGGGCCTACCTTCCTTCCAAACCATTTCAGGTTATCGCTTCTCGGCCTTTTGGCTAAGATCAAGTGTAGTATCTGTTCTTATCAGTTTAATATCTGATACGTCCCCTATCTGGGGACCATATATTAAATGGATTTTTGGCACAGGGAGATGGAAAAAGAGCTTGCTCTGTCCACTCCACGCATTGACCTGGTATTGCAGTACCTCCAGGACCGGTGCACCCCTTTCCTAATTCAGTTGAAAAACAGAACAAAGCAATCAATTAGTTACTAATTGATTCATTCATGAATTTATCACTCAATTAAGTGGAGATGCGTTTGTGGATTTCTTATCTTATCTTATCTTATCTTCACCTTTAGAGATAGCCAAGAGCCAGACGGCCCCCCCTGTGGTGCACGTCTCACAGATGATTTGAAGATTGAAAGGGTTTGTTTGTTTGTTTTTGTCTGTCTTCAGACTTTCACCTGCATCTTCACAATACGATCGCTAGCTGCTGTCTGTCCTGTGAATCCAGCAGTTGCCCTCTTGTGGTTACTGAAAGCGAGCAGGACTGACTTCTTCCTCGCTCAGAAGAGACACAGACAGCAGCAGCAGCAGCAGCAGCAGCAGCAGCAGCAGCAGCAGCGGCGACGACGACCAGTGACTGACTGACTGACTGACTGACTGACTGACTGACTGACTGCCTGCCTGCTGCTCCTCGTGACGAAGGGTGGCAGGCGGGGTTTAGGCAGATTTCAAGGAAAGGCAATGCATTATTGCTCAGTCAAACACACAGCCACCACACTTCATCTTTGGCGGCGGCGACGACGACGACGACGACGGATGCAAACGTAAAGGTCTGTATAGGATACCTCCAACTCCGTCTGCGTGGGAACGGCGGTGGCGGGAAATCGATGACAAACCAAAGAAAATGTTAAAAAGTAAAAAGGAAAGGTGGGAAGCGGCCCCTGTCGCTGTGAGAAGTGTAGCCTGGGGCCTACCGTACCGTCGCCAAATTCGATTCGGGTTATCACTTCTGGGCCTTTTGGCTAAGATCAAGTGTGGTATCTGTTGTTCTTTTTCTTGCGGTTTGTTCTTCCTCGGGAGCTATGACGGATCGGTACACCATCCACAGCCAGCTAGAGCACCTGCAGTCCAAGTACATCGGCACGGGTCATGCGGACACCACCAAGTGGGAATGGCTGGTGAACCAGCATCGTGACTCGTACTGCTCCTACATGGGCCACTTTGACCTGCTCAACTACTTTGCGGTGGCAGAGAACGAGAGCAAAGCTCGGGTGCGCTTTAACCTGATGGAGAAGATGCTGCAGCCGTGTGGGCCTCCGGTGGACAAACCCGACGAGTCCTAGAGCCAGCCAGCCAGCCAGCCAGCCAGCCAGCCAGCCAGCCAGCCAGCCAGCCAGCCAGCCAGCCAGCCAGCCAGCCAGCGCGACATGGACTGACTTCACACTCCCATTTTGTTCAGCTGGTAGCTCTCTCTCTTTGGAATTCAACTTGAGCAGCTGGATTCAAAAAGGGAAGGGAGGAAGGAGAAAAAAAAATAAAACCAAACAAAACCCCCCCCCCCCCAACCCAAAAAAAAAATAAAAACATTTTTAACAAGCGTCCTTCATCAGGCGTGAGACAGACAACGGTGCCGTCGGACGTCGCAGGGACGTGAAGTGGGTGTGGCTAAGAGGAGGAGGGGTCTATGTAGATTTTTTTTTTTCTTTTCCTCCGGTGGCAGTGCACTGCAAATGCAGCAGAGTGCACTCACTCGCCTTGCAAGATGACATTGGAAAAGGAGCACTCTTCTCCTTTGGCTGTGGAGGGTTGGTCCGAGGGGCCTACCTTCCTTCCAAACCATTTCAGGTTATCGCTTCTCGGCCTTTTGGCTAAGATCAAGTGTAGTATCTGTTCTTATCAGTTTAATATCTGATACGTCCCCTATCTGGGGACCATATATTAAATGGATTTTTGGCACAGGGAGATGGAAAAAGAGCTTGCTCTGTCCACTCCACGCATTGACCTGGTATTGCAGTACCTCCAGGACCGGTGCACCCCTTTCCTAATTCAGTTGAAAAACAGAACAAAGCAATCAATTAGTTACTAATTGATTCATTCATGAATTTATCACTCAATTAAGTGGAGATGCGTTTGTGGATTTCTTATCTTATCTTATCTTATCTTCACCTTTAGAGATAGCCAAGAGCCAGACGGCCCCCCCTGTGGTGCACGTCTCACAGATGATTTGAAGATTGAAAGGGTTTGTTTGTTTGTTTTTGTCTGTCTTCAGACTTTCACCTGCATCTTCACAATACGATCGCTAGCTGCTGTCTGTCCTGTGAATCCAGCAGTTGCCCTCTTGTGGTTACTGAAAGCGAGCAGGACTGACTTCTTCCTCGCTCAGAAGAGACACAGACAGCAGCAGCAGCAGCAGCAGCAGCAGCAGCAGCAGCAGCAGCGGCGACGACGACCAGTGACTGACTGACTGACTGACTGACTGACTGACTGACTGACTGCCTGCCTGCTGCTCCTCGTGACGAAGGGTGGCAGGCGGGGTTTAGGCAGATTTCAAGGAAAGGCAATGCATTATTGCTCAGTCAAACACACAGCCACCACACTTCATCTTTGGCGGCGGCGACGACGACGACGACGACGGATGCAAACGTAAAGGTCTGTATAGGATACCTCCAACTCCGTCTGCGTGGGAACGGCGGTGGCGGGAAATCGATGACAAACCAAAGAAAATGTTAAAAAGTAAAAAGGAAAGGTGGGAAGCGGCCCCTGTCGCTGTGAGAAGTGTAGCCTGGGGCCTACCGTACCGTCGCCAAATTCGATTCGGGTTATCACTTCTGGGCCTTTTGGCTAAGATCAAGTGTGGTATCTGTTGTTCTTTTTCTTGCGGTTTGTTCTTCCTCGGGAGCTATGACGGATCGGTACACCATCCACAGCCAGCTAGAGCACCTGCAGTCCAAGTACATCGGCACGGGTCATGCGGACACCACCAAGTGGGAATGGCTGGTGAACCAGCATCGTGACTCGTACTGCTCCTACATGGGCCACTTTGACCTGCTCAACTACTTTGCGGTGGCAGAGAACGAGAGCAAAGCTCGGGTGCGCTTTAACCTGATGGAGAAGATGCTGCAGCCGTGTGGGCCTCCGGTGGACAAACCCGACGAGTCCTAGAGCCAGCCAGCCAGCCAGCCAGCCAGCCAGCCAGCCAGCCAGCCAGCCAGCCAGCCAGCCAGCCAGCCAGCCAGCCAGCCAGCGCGACATGGACTGACTTCACACTCCCATTTTGTTCAGCTGGTAGCTCTCTCTCTTTGGAATTCAACTTGAGCAGCTGGATTCAAAAAGGGAAGGGAGGAAGG
This sequence comes from Leptodactylus fallax, assembly GCA_947044405.1. Lineage (NCBI taxonomy): Eukaryota > Metazoa > Chordata > Amphibia > Anura > Leptodactylidae > Leptodactylus > Leptodactylus fallax. The sequence goes on from CAMRHE010000361.1 coordinate 75,756, forward strand.
AGAAAAAAAAATAAAACCAAACAAACCCCCCCCCCCCAACCCAAAAAAAAAATAAAAACATTTTTAACAAGCGTCCTTCATCAGGCGTGAGACAGACAACGGTGCCGTCGGACGTCGCAGGGACGTGAAGTGGGTGTGGCTAAGAGGAGGAGGGGTCTATGTAGATTTTTTTTTTTTCTTTTCCTCCGGTGGCAGTGCACTGCAAATGCAGCAGAGTGCACTCACTCGCCTTGCAAGATGACATTGGAAAAGGAGCACTCTTCTCCTTTGGCTGTGGAGGGTTGGTCCGAGGGGCCTACCTTCCTTCCAAACCATTTCAGGTTATCGCTTCTCGGCCTTTTGGCTAAGATCAAGTGTAGTATCTGTTCTTATCAGTTTAATATCTGATACGTCCCCTATCTGGGGACCATATATTAAATGGATTTTTGGCACAGGGAGATGGAAAAAGAGCTTGCTCTGTCCACTCCACGCATTGACCTGGTATTGCAGTACCTCCAGGACCGGTGCACCCCTTTCCTAATTCAGTTGAAAAACAGAACAAAGCAATCAATTAGTTACTAATTGATTCATTCATGAATTTATCACTCAATTAAGTGGAGATGCGTTTGTGGATTTTTCTTATCTTATCTTATCTTATCTTCACCTTTAGAGATAGCCAAGAGCCAGACGGCCCCCCCTGTGGTGCACGTCTCACAGATGATTTGAAGATTGAAAGGGTTTGTTTGTTTGTTTTTGTCTGTCTTCAGACTTTCACCTGCATCTTCACAATACGATCGCTAGCTGCTGTCTGTCCTGTGAATCCAGCAGTTGCCCTCTTGTGGTTACTGAAAGCGAGCAGGACTGACTTCTTCCTCGCTCAGAAGAGACACAGACAGCAGCAGCAGCAGCAGCAGCAGCAGCAGCAGCAGCAGCAGCGACGCGACGACTGACCGTGACTGACTGACTGACTGACTGACTGACTGACTGACTGACTGCCTGCCTGCTGCTCCTCGTGACGAAGGGTGGCAGGCGGGGTTTAGGCAGATTTCAAGGAAAGGCAATGCATTATTGCTCAGTCAAACACACAGCCACCACACTTCATCTTTGGCGGCGGCGGACGACGACGACGACGGATGCAAACGTAAAGGTCTGTATAGGATACCTCCAACTCCGTCTGCGTGGGAACGGCGGTGGCGGGAAATCGATGACAAACCAAAGAAAATGTTAAAAAGTAAAAAGGAAAGGTGGGAAGCGGCCCCTGTCGCTGTGAGAAGTGTAGCCTGGGGCCTACCGTACCGTCGCCAAATTCGATTCGGGTTATCACTTCTGGGCCTTTTGGCTAAGATCAAGTGTGGTATCTGTTGTTCTTTTTCTTGCGGTTTGTTCTTCCTCGGGAGCTATGACGGATCGGTACACCATCCACAGCCAGCTAGAGCACCTGCAGTCCAAGTACATCGGCACGGGTCATGCGGACACCACCAAGTGGGAATGGCTGGTGAACCAGCATCGTGACTCGTACTGCTCCTACATGGGCCACTTTGACCTGCTCAACTACTTTGCGGTGGCAGAGAACGAGAGCAAAGCTCGGGTGCGCTTTAACCTGATGGAGAAGATGCTGCAGCCGTGTGGGCCTCCGGTGGACAAACCCGACGAGTCCTAGAGCCAGCCAGCCAGCCAGCCAGCCAGCCAGCCAGCCAGCCAGCCAGCCAGCCAGCCAGCCAGCCAGCCAGCCAGCCAGCCAGCGCGACATGGACTGACTTCACACTCCCATTTTGTTCAGCTGGTAGCTCTCTCTCTTTGGAATTCAACTTGAGCAGCTGGATTCAAAAAGGGAAGGGAGGAAGGAGAAAAAAAAATAAAACCAAACAAACCCCCCCCCCCCAACCCAAAAAAAAATAAAAACATTTTTAACAAGCGTCCTTCATCAGGCGTGAGACAGACAACGGTGCCGTCGGACGTCGCAGGGACGTGAAGTGGGTGTGGCTAAGAGGAGGAGGGGTCTATGTAGATTTTTTTTTTTCTTTTCCTCCGGTGGCAGTGCACTGCAAATGCAGCAGAGTGCACTCACTCGCCTTGCAAGATGACATTGGAAAAGGAGCACTCTTCTCCTTTGGCTGTGGAGGGTTGGTCCGAGGGGCCTACCTTCCTTCCAAACCATTTCAGGTTATCGCTTCTCGGCCTTTTGGCTAAGATCAAGTGTAGTATCTGTTCTTATCAGTTTAATATCTGATACGTCCCCTATCTGGGGACCATATATTAAATGGATTTTTGGCACAGGGAGATGGAAAAAGAGCTTGCTCTGTCCACTCCACGCATTGACCTGGTATTGCAGTACCTCCAGGACCGGTGCACCCCTTTCCTAATTCAGTTGAAAAACAGAACAAAGCAATCAATTAGTTACTAATTGATTCATTCATGAATTTATCACTCAATTAAGTGGAGATGCGTTTGTGGATTTCTTATCTTATCTTATCTTATCTTCACCTTTAGAGATAGCCAAGAGCCAGACGGCCCCCCCTGTGGTGCACGTCTCACAGATGATTTGAAGATTGAAAGGGTTTGTTTGTTTGTTTTTGTCTGTCTTCAGACTTTCACCTGCATCTTCACAATACGATCGCTAGCTGCTGTCTGTCCTGTGAATCCAGCAGTTGCCCTCTTGTGGTTACTGAAAGCGAGCAGGACTGACTTCTTCCTCGCTCAGAAGAGACACAGACAGCAGCAGCAGCAGCAGCAGCAGCAGCAGCAGCAGCAGCAGCGGCGACGACGACCAGTGACTGACTGACTGACTGACTGACTGACTGACTGACTGACTGCCTGCCTGCTGCTCCTCGTGACGAAGGGTGGCAGGCGGGGTTTAGGCAGATTTCAAGGAAAGGCAATGCATTATTGCTCAGTCAAACACACAGCCACCACACTTCATCTTTGGCGGCGGCGACGACGACGACGACGACGGATGCAAACGTAAAGGTCTGTATATAACATACTAACTCTATGGGTAGCATTTAGACAAAAGTCCAATGTAAAATGCTTTCTTTCAAATAGAATGGTGCCATTTTAAACATATTCTTTATTTCTCAGGGAGATGTAGAAATATTTAACACGATGTCATTTACATATATGTAAATTAATGTGACAATTTTAGACAACTGATTCATATTTTACCATAAACAAGTAACATCTATCCATCAGTGTAATAGACAACAGTTTCTGAAAAAAATGTGTAATCCAACTTTTGTAAAAATTAACCACTTCTTTGTCCTTCATAGATATGTCATTCCTATCACAAATTTATTCCCTACAAATATAATTTTACATCCTGCACAACCTTATCATTGAACAAGAAAAAATACATATTCTCTTGATTCTGATTGCTCAATAAAAATTCAAGCCTATGATTTCTCCACCGTCTCCCAACTACTTGTCTAGTTAATAAATAATCTAGAACATAAGATATATGTTACTTTACCATATTGTGTGATATATAGTGCAGAGTATTTTATACTATATATTGCACTATCATACTAAGGATGCATTCACATTTTCACTCAGTGCCAATTCCAGCATTACACTAATATTTTTAGCCAGTAACACAACTGACACCATTATAGTCTATGCAGTCCACACATTTACAAATGTACACTTTTTTTTTTTTTTTTTTAACATTACATTTCCACTCATTAAGTCCCCAAATAGACCCTACAGTACAAAACCAAAACACAGTTGTCAATTTACTATCACAACAATTATATTTTATTGTGTTTTTTAATGGAACACAGACTTACACATTGTGTGCAGCATCATAAAAAAATATTTGTAATTAAACTGTCAAAATACAACGGATATATAAATTTAAATAAATTCATTTACACTTAGACAATTAATTTAAAATTTTATTAAACACTTATTTTACACTTTTCAAAAATAAAATTGTTTTTTTGGATATATATAAAAATTAAACATTTCACAAAATAAAATTTAAAAATTTGTATTCAAATATGATTTTTTATTAAAGGGATATATTGTATCATTAAATACTTACACAAATAAAAGTAAAAGTACATAAGCTTATTGTACTTGGCTTCAGTAAAGAAAATAGTTCAAATCACAGTCTGGGGAGCCCAGTCCACCTTCTTGTAGCCCATAAGTAAAATCTCTCTGGACACAGCAATATGATATAAATTCTGTTCCATTTTGAAGCTTATCTTTAATACAATCCCAACATCTTTACATCATTCTCAAGTTCGGAAGGGCAGCTGTCTCAATGGCCAGCTGCTTTCGGTTACGTCTCTTATCAGCTAAACAAAAGAATCTCCAAATCAAACTCTTACAAACATTCCATAATTTCTCAAAAATTTAATCACAACATGCTATCCAGTTACAAAATTAAAAACATTCATCACTATATTTCAGGATTACAAATTGCAAATGTATTGCAAGCCAAAATAAACAAATAAAACAAAATACAAACTTTTCCTCATTTGTCATAAGCAACAAATGAATTTAAATTAAAATTCCTCTTTGAACCCAAATTAGCATGATATTTCAACCATTGTGAGTGATGTACCAACTGACATAACTAAAACATTATAGGCACAAGTGCAAAATTTTCTCAAGGTCCACCTAGCACCCATGATGGCTAACCTATTACACACGTGTCACTGATAAAACAGACATTTTTCATGACACACAGCAAAGTTGACAGCATACAGAAGCAAGGCAGCTCTCCTAACTCCTGCTCAGAGCACTGCGCAAACGTTGGCCATTTTATCTCTTCGTGAAATTCACATTAGTGTAAAGCAGTGAAGCCAGAGCTCCAACCCACACTCTATTACAAACTTGCACCCACACAGCTGGGAACACTAAAATTGTGTCCCACATTTGGCCAGAGGTACACTGCTAGAACAAGGACCATTGCAGTGACTGCATGGGGATAGAAGATAGTAGAATAATTTTCTACTATGTTAGCCATTGAAAGTACTGAAAGATTGAAGAAATCAGGAGATACCTTTTAGAGGCTGAGTATATTTGATGATAACCTTTCGAGAGTACTAGCTCCCTTCATCAGACATGGTTTTATAAAAGAAACTGAAAATTCACAAAATTTTTTTATACCCTAAACACATGGACCTTCAAAGGATCTTAGAATCCATTAAAAAAAATGCAATCTAAGTAGAGACGTTATTTACAACAGGACAAAAAATAAACATTCAGGAAACTTGTGCAGCGTGACGGAGAAATCTGTAATTCTTGCTTTTTGCTGTCATGTGGTGATTTGTGACCCTCACAGTTCATACATAGTGTGACATGAAACTGGCATGAATATTAAGTCCAAATTGCAGAGTTTAGCTTCAATAAAACAAAAAAACAGCACCAAGCATTGCATAGTGTAATACTGTTTGACACTAAAAGTAATGGTAGGTCTTAATAAAATATGACTCTCACCTTGAGGAGTTATGCGCTAGACCACAACTACCATATCGTGCATTGGAACCGTTTCGCAGAGGGTTCCTCTCTGGGTGTGCAGCAGCAGCAGGAACCAGCAGACACCCAAGAGTGTCAGGAGTGTAGACAGGAGGAACAAATTCCAAGCTGCAAAGCTAAGTCAAGTAGGAAGGAACCGCACTTCACACAGATATGTAATATCCAAAAACTCATTATAAAAATCCAAACACTACGCGTTTTTGGGATATATCCCCTTTGTCAAGTGTACACGAAGTAGCAATGCTAACAAAAATACAATCTGTGGTCTTATATAGGAAATTATGCCCACAAAAGGCGAAAAGGGGGCATGACCAATTACAAAAATACAAAACACACAGTGAATAGTATCTAATACATAACATATGAAAATCAAAACAATCATAAAAACACTTCCACATTTAAGATAATTTACTAAATAAAACAGATCTAATGTAGATAAAACAATTGCATAAAAATATTGTAGGAATGGGAAGCAGTTGTAATGCTATCTTGATGGTTATAGCTTTAAATATCGATACCTTTAGTAGAGCTGGCTCAGAGCTTCATCGGCGACTACGAGGCTGCACTGCGCATGTGCAAGAAGTCTCCTGCGGGATGTAATCATTCATTAAGATAAGGAGTCTGGATCCTGAGAGTGGTGTGCGAGTGTGCACTATAAATCACTGCTGTTTATGTAGTAACAGGCGGGTAATCCGCTGATCTCACTAACAAACAGACAGGTCATCTCTATTACATTATTCTCAATGTGACTACCTATTTGAGAACAGCTATTAAACTTGCCCGGTCTATTTTACTACAAACTGCACAGCTGATCTCTCTATAAAAAGCGGCAATATATTGATAATTGGTATATATATGCAATATATTTAATAATTTATATAAACTTGTTCAGTATAACTACACTGTTCAACTTATATGAGAAAGCTGGACAGTTAGCCTTTGTTAGTAGGCAGAGGCTTGGCTCCTTAAACCAAATAGTGGGTAAATAGTAATAGTACTCAGGGAGAAGGAGAAGTTGTGGGAAAAAGAAACTAAGTGGGTTTATATTTCTAATTAAAGAATTGTTTCCATACAAATAAGATTTATATATAAAAAATTCATACATAGTGTGACATGAAACTGGCATGAATATTAAGTCCAAATTGCAGTGTTTCAAATTTTTGCATTAACTTATATTCCCATTCCTTTCTCTCCCACAGCAGCTTAAAATTTCCCATTAAAACCACAACCTGTAAATCTTCAATAGAGTGGTCTTCTCCGGAGAAATGTGCGGCCACTGGGAGATCGGTTCTGCTGTTATTAATGGTGGATCTGTGAGAGTTCATGCTGGGGATATAGAGAGTCATCTCAGGCGTCTGGGCTCCTTCCACCCTGGTCAGTATCTTAAAGCAGCTACCAAAATCTCACGCTGCTGCCAGTGTACCCAGCACAGTTACCACTCAGCAATATTGGGGGAAGAGAACACCCCCATCAGAGACAGTTAACTCTGCCAAGACACCTCTAGTCTTGATGTGTACGAAATACCAACCTTCAAATGAAGATTTAGCAAATTAAATTCAGCAACAAAAACAAGTCACTAAATGGTAAGATAAAAAATAATTTGTTTTTGCTTTATTAATAAATATAGTACATATATTAAAAATGTAAATTTTTGTTATTAGAGACACAAATATCACCAAAAATATGGATTTTTCTAGAAGTGACACCACCCAACTTATTAAGTAGAAACAACAGCACAAATGAAAAATATGACAAGTGAGCACTAAAGAGACCAGCATGTATAAAATGCTGCACAATGCACCCCACAATGAATGATATACTTACTGTGCAGTGGCCACCACACAGTATAATATAACAACAAGAGCCCTCTATGGGCACTTCAGATAACCACCATGAAAATGTAGCCATCAGTGGTGGTGCTATTATATTCTAAGGTCTCTGAAAAACACATAGTATAAGTAGATGCCCACATGAAGTTAAAAAAAATAAAAAAAACCCTTATACTGAACTTCCCTAACCTATCCTGGGCATCCTCACTCCATGTGGCTCTCTTAAGCATCTTCTTCAAGACACTTCTGCCTAAAACTGAGCTAATGTTCCCCAGGTATCATTACTAGAGCCTGTCATTAGCTATCAGTAGAAATATGGGGAGGACGGACCTCAGTAACACACCATAAGAGCCATGGAAAGGATACTGAGAAATGTAAGAAAGTGAGGTGAGTATAAGTATTTATTATAGTCACCTCTCCTAGGCAGGCATCCACTGAAAAGAAGCCAAGCAACATATAAAGCTGTTTCCATTAACAGTATGTACAGCGGAAAGTGGAACCAGAATTGGCACTATTGTTATCATGGTAGTCCTGTAACACAGCATTCTCTAGCTGGACGTGGTGCCGGTCATTACAACAGTTATTTAAGTTCACACATTGAACAGTAGAATAAGATCATAATACTGTGACCTATATCAGAGACTGTGTGCTGTTGTTTTAACCATAGGACTTCTAAATTAAACTATAATCCCAAAATCAATTGAGAAATCACAAATAAAAATACTTACACATAAATTTGAATCAATTGGAAAAAAAAACATGTATTCATATATACACGCTAGTTGTCATACTAAAAATTATTTACAATACCCATATATAACAATAATTAGTAGGTAAAAAAAATATTTAAACAATTCAGAACAAATATAGTTAAGACTAAACAACAACATTTTTGCTTCCTCTACACTTTTGAGCATTTATGTAATTTAAGCAGCTGATCATGACACATAACTTTAACATTTTCCTGTCCTATCATATACCTTTTTCAGAAATCTTGTTTTACATATTTTTGTTTTCGTCTTTTCAGGCTGATCAAGTATTATTCACAATATATGTGCGGTGATGTAATTTATAGTATAGGCAAGCAAGGGCATAAATTCCTTTCATTTGTTTAAATTGAAAAACTTCAGTGGAATGGATAGAGACTAAACACACAGAAATGTCTAGACACATCTGGTCGCTGCCTGCAGAGGCTGTAATATATGATTGGAAACATTCTGCAAGTTATTTCTAATCTAAGCAGCTATAAACTACTCCAGTACAATCTCATATAACTAAAATGTCTCGTCAGTGTCAAAGCAGTCACAACAACTTCTAATAAATTTCTGGTAAGTATACACTTAAGCCTCAAAGACACACAATAACAACTATTACCATGGAAGCCTATGAGCTGTACTTTGGATGCAAGATTGGTGATCAAGACAAAGTCTGTACTCCGCACATCTGTTGTGAAAAATGTTTCCTTTGATCTTAGAAGTTGACTGAGAAGTTCTCGAAAGTCAATGCCGTTTGCTGTCCCAATGATATAGCGGGATACGTAGGATCATGTGACCAATTGTTACTTCTGTCTAACCAATAGGTCTCGTTTCTCTGATAAGAATAAAAAAAATGCATTGAATATCCCAGTCTGCCATCAGTTATGAGACCAGTGCCACATGATGACATTCTTCCAGTACCAAAGTCACCAGTGACATGGAGCCTAGAGGAGGCAGCTGATGAAGATGTTGCAGTCCATATGTCAGAGATGGGGAACGACGTTGATTCAGACTAAGCCATTTATGTCTGGTGAGCCTCATCTTATAACACAGCCACAACTGAATGACCTGATCCAGGACTTAAGTTTGTCAAAAGCAACTGCAGAGTTACTAGCTTCAAGACTTCAAAATGTCATTTGCTGTCACCTGGTACATTTCAAATCCCGCACGATAACTTTACAGTTTTTTCAGCAGGTTGACTACCTGTTTGTGCACAGACATTGATGGATTGTTCGCAGCTTTGGGTTGTGTGCATGAGCCGAATCAGTTGTGTCTATTGACTTAGTGTTAAGTTTCAAGGCTGGCTTGTTATACAATGGTAATGTTCATCCTTCAATACCTGTTGGCTATACTGCACACATGTAATAAACATACAAGAACATGAAACTGTTGTTGAAACACATCAAGTACAGCAACTACAACTGGAACATCTGTGGAGGTGTAAAAGTAGTGGTACTGCTGCTTGGACTGCAGCTCGGATATACCAAGTACTGCTGTTTCATTTACGAATCGGACAGCCATGCTAAGCAGTCACATTACAGTAGAAAAAAATGGCTAATCTGTAACCAGTTGACTCGTAGGCAGAAGAATATTGCACATAAAGCACTTGTGGACCCAGCAATGATATTTCTGCCTCCACTTCACATAAAACTCGGGCTGATGAAAACATTTTGTGAAAACAATGAACAAGGAAGCAGAAGGATTTCGTTATTTGAGACAAATGTTCCCAGGAATAACCGATGCCGAGATTAAGGAAGGATTTTTTGTTTCTCCACAAATCCGACACATCATGAATGACAAGCACTTCGAAGAGCTGCTGATGGGGACTGAGAAAAATTGCTAGGAAATCTTTCAAGGATCTTTCAGAGAATTTCCGTGGCAACTATCGAACACCAAACTACATTGAATTGGTTAACAACCTTCTTAAAGCTTACAAATCGATGAAGTGTAACATGTCATTGAAAAATAATTTTCTGCATTCTCCTTTGGATTTTTTTTTCCCTGCAAATCTTGGTGCAGACAAACATAGCGAACGATTTCACCAGGATATTGCCATATTGGAAAAACGTTATCAAGACTAATGGAATCCATAAATGCTGGCTGGCTATTACTGGACACATATATGGGATGCACCAGACATTGCGTACAAAAGAAAATCAGCCGCAAAACACTTTTCCTTCATTTGAACTAATAACTGGTAACATTTACATGTTTCATAATCAGTAACACTTAAGCTCATGTTTCTCTACATTTCTACGTAACACAGACTGCCCGAAATTATATTCCTACATAGCTTAAATGGGTTTATCATAAATCAAGGAAGAAACAAATTGTAAAACTTGTTGTCCAGTTTAATCCAAAACCAGTTCTTTCATGTATCATTTAAAAAAGTAATATATATATCATAACATTGACAAAATAAAATTTAAAAACAGTAAAACTTCAATCATAAAACACATTGTCAAATGCTACAGAAAATTATTCAATTTTAAAAAATTCATAAAAATACAGAGCGAGACAGCAAGTGAAAGACAACACAAGAGAGATCGCAAAAGAGCAAGAGTGCGAGGAACAGTGCGAGACAGACACTCACAGAGACAGACACTCACAGAGACAGACACTCACAGAGACAGACACTCACAGAGACAGACACTCACAGAGACAGACACTCACAGAGACAGACACTCTCGTTTCTTATATCAAGAATTAAGTTTAGATGACTACAGGCTGTATAAAAGTCACACTACCCTCACCCATTAGGACTAATTTACACCTAGGATTGCATTAATCAAATCACGTTCAACATTAAAACCAGTAATCCAAGTCACTATAAACATTACTGAAAATGCAAAAGAAAAAACACTACATTTTAAAGACCAGTCACTGACTATACTCAGTGAACAGAGAAATTGATGTTTACATACAAATACTAAAAATCCTACAACTTAAATTAATCTATAAAAAATACACAATATTAGGTCTCAAAACTTTATCATCATGACTCAAACACACAATAAAAAACACACAATAAATAGAAATAATAAAACAATCCATGACACAAATGACTCCAGAGCTCTGTATAATGTGCACATGGCCCAAATCAAAGTAATAAGTATAAAGAAGCCGTGGTGTGGGCAAAAGATATTAGGTAGGGCTGACCCTAGATACAAGTCTGTATATATCTCTGCATATACCTAAATTATATATTATATATAAAAAGTTAAGACATAATGTATAGGTAATACAGATTACTTATCACAGCTGAGGGTTTGGTATTATGTTTGTTTTAAGACCAAACACATTTGAATCCTACTCAGATGGCTAAAATGTATGACTAACATTGTGTGACAACTGCTACAATGTATCAGTGAAGATAAAATCTATCAGCTCAAGATTAAGGCATTGCAACTATCAGAGATTGCCTACATTGTACCAGATCAGAATATAAACAGAAATATATGTATTCACCGGCAATAGAAATGTAATATTTATAAACTACAATCCCACAAGAGTTCTGAAACAAAACACATTAAATTAAATTATAGAAATACTAACAACACATGGAGTGCATGGCATGAACTAAGTTACATTACAGCAGTAAAAGTAACCTCAGTTTGGCACAGGCAGTACCATGGTGTGGACCTCATTGGGGCTCAGCACAAAGCATTAATAATGAAGAGAAACTGAAAATTGGGTTACTAACAGGCTAAGACTACATGGCAACTTTCAACTATTTATGTCTACAAAGATTGATGTATCGCCTTGAGACTCCATAAGTAATCTAAGTGAATGGAGTCGCATTAAGACCCTAAGGCAGCGATGACATCCAGAGTTGAGACAAGAAGTAAAAATCGCAGCAGACTTACAGTCAATGTCACTTCATTGATGTTGGCAACAACTTGAGCAATAGAAGTCACAGAAAAATCATGATGTAAGTTCTAGGCACACTGAAGATAGCTCTATATACACTGAAGACAGCTCTATATACACTGAAGACAGCTCTATATACACTGAAGACAGCTCGACAGCATACCAAGCAATGTGCAAAATCACTACAACACATTTTTTTTACATCATTAACAGACAACCCAAATATAATATAAGACGATAGTAAAAAAAAAAAAAAAAAGCAGCATTTGCAAAAGTGAAAATGAATATTTAGAATTTTCAGAAACATTTACAAAATTTAAAACAATTATTTCCAACAATAGTGAAGAGATTAAATAAAATCTCTCTCCACTAGTTTTATACCACTGAATTACTGCAACGTGACCTCTGAATAAAGGGGATTTGTGATAAAAAAAAAAATAACGTATCAGACAGCAAATAATAATGATCTATGAATCATAACAAACAAAGGAGAACCATATTATGTTTTGGTGTATTCTATGATCTAAATATCTGAAATAAACTACAACAAAACAACAAAATGTCCATGCTCAGGACATTACAACAATTAGCCATGTAACAATTAAGCTGCATGAGACCAATGTGTAATTGGAATGTAGATTAATATTTGCAGATCTTTTTTTCATGCAGATACAGTTTATGAAGATGTAAAAACTGAACTGATTCTACATCGCACAATATCCACACAAGCTTCTATTACACCGCACATATCAGGAATTGAAAATGCAACTCCACGACTACTTGTGAATACAAACTAACAGCGTCTGCTAGGCTTATACACTGTCATATATAACATCTATATCTGAGCTCCGATTTAACTATTAAAAACCACAGCCATGTTGTCTACATATCACAGGAAAGTTACAATGTCAGTCACTTCCATTACAGCCTTACATTACACAGGACGAACAGTTATTAATACTCGATTCATACAAGTTATATCACAATCCAGATATATCAGAAAGTACAAGAGGGGAGAACAAGCCAGAAATACACAAGGGAAATGGAAAAATCTAGAACTATAGGCCAGCAACTTACACAGATCAGAAAACTAAGTGATCTTATAATACAAGTAACACAATTACTGGACTGAAAAATGTATTTGTATCATTATTAGGACTGGACAATGTCAAACCTTAGATTTAGTTCTTGGGTCATTTTTATATCATTACTAAAATATAAATATCCCATATATCATACCATACACATATATGTCCCCCCTCTCATACCATACACATATATCCCCCTCACACCATACACATACCTGGAGCTGCTCCTGCCTGCTGCACACACAAGGCTGGTGTATTCGGTCTGACTAATTATCCAGCCAGGTAATGATAATGAAAGCCCAGACAGACCCGCCCACAGTAGGGTTAATTGTCTTTTCAGTCCCTCCCCCCCATGCTGTATTGGGACATTGTACATTTCCTCTGCTTTATCTTATCTATACACTGATCTAAATTAATTAAATTAAGATGACTCCAGGACATCTAGCCCCGACCCTCACCCTACAACTTTGTATCAGATGTAGGGAACTGCCATTTCTACTAGTATATAATGTATCTGGCTTCTTTGCCCCTGCAGTTTGGCTTCAGAGACCCCAAGCATTCAGTGCAAGTTTTGTTTTGTAAATACAGTGAGTCAGAGAAGTGTGAGGCAGAGCTGCTGTGAGACAGACATGTTATGTCTGTGGGAGTCTAAGGCAGGTGGTAGGTGTAATTCTAAGGAGTAGATAAGTAGATATTTAAGAATCTATATCCTTGAGATCAGCTAGTGAAGCTATTCTACCTTATTTCAGAACCACCTGTCCCACTTTACTTCAGAGTATATAGTTAGGTATGTGTTACCCCCTATATACTCACAGGACCTAGCTAGTAACTGTAGTTAGGGATCCATACATATACATACTACCTCTTGAAGCTCATCAAGAGAATGCCAAGAGTGTGCAAAGCAGTAATCAAAGCAAAAGGTGGCTACTTTGAAGAACCTAGAATATAAGACATATTTTCAGTTGTTTCACACTTTTTTGTTAAGTATATAATTCCACATGTGTTAATTCATAGTTTTGATGCCTTCAGTGTGAATCTACAATTTTTATAGTCATGAAAATACAGAAAACTCTTGGAATGAGAAGGTGTGTCCAAACTTTTGGTCTGTACTGTATATATAGTTGAGGGCAGTGATAGGTTAGGCTTCCGAAGGCCAACTAGCTAGTTAGAGGCCCGGTTGCACTAGTAGTTTAGCTGGCAGGTTAAGGACTCAGTGTTAGGGTAGTCAGGCCTGCATCTACTGCCGTCACCGTCGCCCTGTTTGCTGCCTGTGAAGGATCTCATCATCATCATCTCCTGATCGGCTGTCTGTCATCTCCTGGAAGAATCCGAGGATCCACAGTCATCCACAGGGGCCCCTGCATCTCTTCTGTTGCCTGGAGGTATTGTGCACCGGAATCTTGCTATATTATCTATATATACCCGGGTATATAACCTAAGACTGTTGTGGACTTGCTGGTTGTTGTAGTACTGCTGTGCTACCCTGTTGATTCTTATAAAGCTACTGTTATAACCTTATGTGGTATCTGTATGTATTCTTCAGACTGTGAGATTAGTACAGTGATCCTTGTTAAGGCTACTAACTGTACCTCATGGGTAAGTCCCAGGAAGAGATCCTCCCTGTAATACAGAGGCTCTATCCTGGGTGGAGGCACTGATATATTTCATATATGTTCCCACTCTTCCCTTCAGCGAAAGCTTCAGGTCCCATTATACACACAGGTCAGCGCCAGAGTCTGTTGCGGGAGGGATAATACTCATACCCCCCCCCCCAAATAGGGCTACACAGGAATGAGAAGTTACTTCACACCTAGCATGTAATCCATTAGTTATTCACATACAAATCTAGAGAAAGTACATCCCATATGGACAAAGTTTGAAGAAAAAAAAATTATATTAACTATAATAAATAGATTTCTCATAAATAGTAGGATGATACTACAGACAATATAAAACAGTATACAGTAAAATATATTCACACAATAGAGAGCCCTGCTCATTACTATGTATATGAGGGAGAGAAGGGGTTGACACGCATGCGCATAACAAAGGGAACTCAAAGTACATACTGAGCATGCCCAAATAGAAATCACATTAGCGCTTACGCATATGATAATGAAACCAAGAGAACAGGAAATGGATAGAATGTTATCTGAATCCAAACCTCGTTATGCCCCTATTAACTGAGCAAACAATGCTGCAGATAGATAAACAGAAGCAAGGCTCTGCAAATGAAACCTTATAGAATCACTTGCAGAGTACATAAAAAGGTATTTTAGAGGGGAATGAAAACTAGATATAAAATACAATACACATATGGACTAGACAAATAACCATCCTGAATATAGAATGAAACCCCTATCAAATAAATGAAGCAAAACTCAATTGTTCATTTAACCCACCCGGGGCTACAGTTTGCAAGCGAAAAATCCATTTTGTTTCTGTCTGAGTAACAAGTTGGTCCCAATTACCGCGGCGTACAGGGGGTTGGATCAGGTCAATACCCATAAATTTAATGCACAAAGCATTACCCTGATGTTCAAGTCGGATATGCCGGGCGATTGGTGTATCACGATGATGTCGGATGTCACCTAAATGCTCGCCTATTCGGCGCCTGAACTCACGGATTGTTTTGCCAATGTATTCAAGGCCGCAGTTACAGGTGGTCTTATAAATAACGCCCTTCGAACGACAATTAATAAAAGACCTGATCGCATAAGAAGCACCGGTAACATTGCTAGTGAACTTTTTACCACTTGTGACGTATGGGCATGCAATACAGCCACTACAGCGAAAACAGCCCACAACTTTTTTTGTTAACAGCCAATTTTTGGCAGTGGTAGGTTCGGAGAAATGACTCACTACCACACGGTCCCTAATGCTCCTGCCCCTTCTATACGTTATTTGGGGCTTATGGCCCACCGCATCAACGATATCGGGGTCCATAGTCAAAATCCCCCAGTGTCTAGCAATAACTACAAACCTGATCATCCATGCCATCAAACGTACCTATTAGCCTAGTCTGCCCAACACAGGGAGGACTGATCTTAGGAGTCAGAATCACGGGCCGATCCTGATTAAGGGCATGTTGAAAAGCCGGTCTTAAAACGCGATCAGGATACCCCCTAGCATGAAATCTAGATCTCAAATCTGCCGCTTGTTTCTTGAACTCAGAGATTGTTGAACAATTGCAACGAAGCCAAAGATATTAGCCCTTAGGCATTCATTTTTTGAGGGGAAGGGGATGATGACTCTCCCACCGCAATAATTAATTAGTAGAGGTGGGTTTGCGATATATGGTAGTCAAAACTTGCATACATAGGTACAAATATGGTGTCTCTTTGACACTCCTTTATTGCACCTAATATGTGCCATATTTCATTGCTCCCAAATTACCATATTTTACTAAAGTGAGCAGAGGCGCCTCAGTGCAACATATTTACTAAAACCCAGGCCCAGACCCCTCACCTGGGTTATGTGACGTCTACAACACTTTCTGGCTGGCAGACATTTACATTGTGGTGCACAGGACAGGAATACATCTGAATTATTAAGAGGACTGGTAGAAAAGAGTGGGGGATGGATTAAGAATCATGTACAGATCAAATACAATCAAATACGTTGTCACAGCTGAGGGTTCCTTATGTGTGAAGAATTCTGATGTGTTCCATTTGCTGCAATCAGGGGCATAACTTGCAAAGATTGGGCTCACCCCCAGCAAACTTTTTACTTGACAGTAAAGACGGTTAGTATAACGGACACCCGTCTGTTACCCATAGACTAATGTTAAAAAATAATGGGCGCTTGACATCAGTCATGAAACCGGTTTTTTTTTTTGTTTTGTTTTTTTTTTAATGGACACAAGGGTCATGCATATAGAATTTTTTTTGTCTTGCTCTCTCACTGTCACTCTCACTAGCAAACCCAGACTCTCTAAATCTGGCAAACCCAGACACACACTCTCTCTGGCAACTCCACAGAGTTTTGTCACCTCCCCTGGGCCTCCGCCTATTATACTAAAGGGTCTGTTCTCCAAAATGCTGGCCATTCATGTTGGCCTGAGATGAATCTCCATATGTTGGGCTTCAAAATAATTCTAACTATTCAGTTCACCCATCTCTACGCCCGGCTACACTTTCACCAATTTAAGTAAATGGAATTTCATTACAACTCAGACGGTGCTACAAACTGTGACTTCTTCTCACAAAAAATGAGCAATGCTGCAAATTTTTATACTCACATTTATGTCACATTTGCAGCACCCTATGGGTGACAATGCCACTCCATTCACTTACATCAGTAAACTGGGTCTGAGACTAAGCCCGCCAGGTCAATATGACAATCTTACCATACATAAAGCCAGAACGCTGGGGTGAGATGTACTTTAACTTTATCTATGGCAGGTCCTGACTGGTGTAGATTTTAATACTGGTCCAGGGGCAGCAAGAACTAACAAGGGGTATTGATGTAGACTAGTGTAAGAAATACAAGGCTTGATAATATTCCCACCACACTGAGGTTTTTGTAGTTTTAGTGCAGATTTTACAGTAGTTTTTTTGAGAATAGCTAGGAATGGATGCAGCAGGTGAAAGTAGTATAGTTGGTATAGCAGTTTTATCTGCATTTCACAATCATTTAGAATAAAAAAGTAATAAGTGTTTCTACTGAGGAAGAGCTCACATGAAGCATAGTTGCAGCCAGTTAGCCACTCAGTTAGCCACTGCTGAAAGCAACTAAGCCACTGTCATAGACAATAAGTGTATTGGGCAGGATTCAATGAAACCCTATGTACAAACCGCTGAAAAAACCTGCAGCAAATCTGTCAGCAGGTCCATTTCTTGCTGTAACATTGATATCTGCATCAAGGTTTAAAACTAGCCCAGCCACAGGAGTACCACCAATTTTAGGCTGGTATCACACATGGCATACATACCACAGGTAAGTCACCGGCAAGCTAAATTACTGGTGGCTAACCTGTTGTGATATACAGTACCCAAAAAAAAAAATATGGGAGAACAATAAAAACAACGTATATAGGGATAGATAATAGTTACTCTTACCAGTAATTGCATTGTGCATTTTACCTCCTCAATTGCACGACGAGGAGGAATTCCACGCCCCAAGGCACAGAAAAACAACAGGAAGCCATCACTTTAAAAGGTCCTTCCCTCTCCAGCAGGTAACCAGCCCCATTTACTTACCAATCCCGGTTCCTGCGCACAGACATCTCCACTTCCCCTTCTGACCACCAGGAGACCCAAGTATCCCATATCACGTCACTGATTCGGGGTGCACGGGGTGCCCTGGAGGCAGTGGTGAACCTAGCCTCTTAGCTGCCTGAGCCGGACTATAGAAAGACGCCCCCCCCCCAAAAAAAAAAAAAAAAAACCTGAGTTTCCATGCTACTAGTTTAACACACTGTTATCGTCGCACAATATACACAATACACAAAGTTATAAAACAGTTTATAAGAATTCTTCTTCCTGTATTACTTCAGTATCAGAGATCAACAACACGGCATTAACAATGAAAGTAACGTCACACATCTTCTGCTTGGTGGATGGACGAGCCCCCGTGGCCCCCATTCTCTATAATAGGAGCCCCGCAGATAGCTGAGTAGTGGACTTCGGGTATCTTTGGCACTCCCATTAAAGTGAATGAGAGCCACGCGGGTTCGTCCATCCACCAAGTGACACACCTATATATATGGCTGCGGTCAGGCTGAATTCTCACCCAGTGGGGGAAAAAACCCAATTCTCAGGCTCAGTGGGGGTCTCAGCAGACAGACCCCCATCACTCAGGTATTTATCCTCTATCATTTAGGTGAATACAGGGCAGTAACATTCTGTGACTTACAGGTGACGTCTCTGACTAATCCTTCACATTTCCCTTCTCTTCCCTTTGGACCGCCATGACCACTTCTTCCAGCTGTGACTTGTCTCTGTAAAGGTTGCAGCACAGACATCTTTGGCTCCTCACTTTTCCAGGCACCGACCCACATTGTCCTCACCTGCACAAAGCCCCCATCCTGCTGCTACCCCAATTATATAATATATGATATAACCCCCCATAATGAATAATACACCCAAGTGCATCTTTATATTAATAATGTCCGTGTGTACCCTGTATAAATAGTGCCCCTTATTAATAATACCCCAGGTGTTAACTAATTAAGAGGTTTTCCAGGTCATTAATAAACTAATCAGTGGGGTTCAAAAATCCAGGACCCCCACTGATCAGCTGTTTGAATGGAACCTGCTTCTCTGTTTACATAGTGTAATTCATCTCATAGCGGCCATGTAATGTAACTACAGCCTCGTCCTGTACATGTCTACAGTATGTGACAAGGCTGGAATTACATCACACGGTCACTATAAACAGACAGCGTATAATATAAACAGGTGCCATAGCCCATGTTTATAGCGTCCCATTTACACACACTATAATGTTCCACAGCAGCCCCTGCACACAGTATTACACAGTGTTATGGCCCGCAGCAGCCCCTGCACACTGTATTATGCCTCGCAGCAGCCCCTGCACACAGTATTACACAGTGTTATGGCCCGCAGCGGCCCCTGTACACTGTATTATGCCTCTCAGCGGCCCCTGCACACGGTATTATGCTCCATAGTGGCCCCTGCTCACGGTATTATGCCCCGCATTGGCCACTGCACACGGTATGTTCCATAGCAACTCCTGCACACAGTTTTATGCGCCATATTGGCCCCTGCACACGGTATTATGCTCCATATTGGCCCCTGCACACGGTATTTTGCTCCACAGTGGCCCCAGCACACGGTATTATGCTCCATAGTGGCCCTTGCACTGGTATTATGCTCCGTAGTGGCCCCTGCACTTGTATTATGCTCTATAGTGGCCCCTGCACTTGTATTATGCTCCAGAGTGGCCCCCTGCACAGGGTATTATGCTCTACAGTGGTCCCTGCACAGGGTATTATGCTCTACAGTGGTCCCTGCACAGGGTATTATGCCCCATAGTGGACCACCCATGAACTATTATTATACTCTGGGGTCTTTTCAGACCCCAGAGTATAATGATTGGAGACCCAGGGGAGAATACAAACATAAAAACCAGAGTTGCTTACCTATCCTGGACACCGGTGCACTCCTTGCAGCTTTCGGCCCTGTTTAATTGAGCACACACGTCACGTGATCAGGCCGGCGATGCGACCTGATGACATCACCACAGGCCTCAAGCGTGCTCGGAGTTACATCGGATCGCAGGAGGTGAGTAACACTGGTTTTTATGTTCCCTCACCAACCCTAGGCCTCCGATTATTATACTCCGGGGTCTGAATAGACCCCGGAGTAAAATAATAGTAGTATTTGTGGCCCGCGGCCTAACTTACCGATCCCTGCGGCCGCTCACAGCGGCATCCACTTCCCTTTCTGCGTCCCATAGCACAAGGTGAAGCAGGGGCGGCCACGAGCAGACGCGGGGTAGGTAAATAAATAGGCCGTTACCTGCCGGGGATGCTCCAACACATTACGGCCTATTTATATTTATAAAAAAAAGTTATACTCACCTGCGATGCCTTGATGCAGCCGCCGCCTCCTCTTCTTGTCCGTGACGTCTGTGTCTCAGTGTAGGTGGCGTGATGACGTCATTGTATCGCCGCCTGCGCTGAGATGCGACGTCTTGTAAACCAGCCCAGGACAGGCCGCGCTCAACTGTGTTTTGTTTTGTTTTTTTAAAGCGGCCTGTCCAGGGCTGGTTTACATTAAATAGTAAAAATGCCGCCCCCCGGACAGTGCCGCCCGAGGCGACCGCCTCACTTCGCCTCATTAGCGGTGCGCCCCTGCCTGGAGGGCAGAAGGGGTAGGCCATGAGCAGGAGAGATCAGATCAGTGAGTAAGGCCATTGGCGAAGGCAAGATTATTTGTTGGGCGATACCCACAAAATTAGTATTACGAGGTTCATGTGACGGTTCCATTTGGAACAAATACATACAAACTGAAAATGCTATTTTACTAGGGGGTCACTTCAGAACACCGAGTATAATGATCGGAGTCCCATGGGAGATGAGCGAACATAAAAAAAAAAAAAAAAAAAAAAAAAAAATCACAGATGTCACATGGGTCAGGTCGGCATCACTGCTGTTGTGTTGTCTGAGTGGATCCTTACATGGCATCCCAGCAAGGAGGGAGCACAGGACAGAAGAGCTTCCCAGATGGTCAACAGCTCTGTCACGTTGGAAAAAGCCTCCCTCATGAGGAGGTCCCAGCAACCTTGCACCAAAAATGCTGAGGTGAAAGCACCCCAGCACTGACAGCTGGTATCCATGGTGGCTATTATGGGGTTGTGGAGTCTCCACGGAACCCATCTCTGGAGATTCTTCCTTCCATGCTACCAACAAAGAGAGCTTTTGACTTTCTGGGCACTAATATCCTCTTGTTTAGGGAAGAAAGTTGCTTGTCCCATACTGACAGAAGGAACTTCTGTAGAACTCTTGTATGGGGCCTGAGCCCATAGAAATGCAGGAATGGTGGCTGTCAAGGAACGCAGGAGATGCATTACTTCTCTTACAGAACTTGATCGCAAAGAGCAAAAGGAGAAGATCCTCACTAGAACGGTGTCCTGTTTCTCTTGGGGAAGAGAAAGTCTCTAGATGGAAATCCAGGAGGATACTTAAGAAGGTCTTTTCCTTGCTGGGAACCAGAATGGACTTCAGCTGGTTTATTAGCCACTCTAGATCTGCAAAGATTTGTTTTAGTAGATCTAGATGAGAGAGTAACTAGATCTCTGATGGATGCTGCGAGGCCAAATGGAAGGGCTTGAAAAAGAATGAACCAGATGATCCCCTCTGACAAAGCTAACTCTGAGGTACCTCTGGGAATCCAGATAGATCAGAACATGGTAGTATGCATGTGTTAGCTCGAGGGAAAACATCGAGTCGTCCTTGGTAAGATTTATGGTGGAGTGAACGGTCTCCATCTTGAATCTCTTGTAGTCTAAGAAGCAGATGAGAGACTTTAAATTCAGAATTATTGTAAAGGAGACATTTGGTTTTTCAATCAGGAATACTGGAGAGTAAAATCGTTCATCAATTTCAGATGAGGGAACTGGACCCCTTTCACATGAACTAAAGATTTTGATGCAAAGCCAAAACAGCCAACAGGGAAGAGACCTTAAAGGTGAAACTCCAGCCTGTAACCCAAGGAAAGGCTGCAATTTTCTGCAAGGAGAGGGATGAAATCATTGGCTGGTCTTGTGGGAGAAGAGGAGGGAGGGAAGAACAGAAACCCATTCCCCTTACCTCTCTGTTGCTGGGGTCTATCACTACTCCCTTTAAACATCTGGTCAGGATGCCTTCTCTTCTGGTTCCGAAAGGAATGCCTTTGATGGCAGAATCTGAATTAGGCTAGAATTTTGTCTAAGGCTTTTTCCAAAACGTTGTCAAGAACAGAACCAAAAAGACGGTCAACCACACATGGAACCTGACAGTTTGCTCTTTGAACCCGCATCGCTTGACCATGATCTGAAACACACAGTTTATCTCATAGCATTTGTGACCACCGGCCGCTGATCTGAACGCTAGCTAATTTAACAAAGTCAGCTGAAGCATCTGTCTGCCAGAAAATTTGAAGTTCATTGCAGAACTGGTAGGAGAGGCTAAAATGTCTTCCCGTGGGGCTCCAGAAGGCAAATACGTCTGAAGGTGATCCAACCATATGCTCAGGGAGCTGGCACTACAAGTAGCAGGTCTCAACATGGAGACCGATGAGTCCCAGGCTCACTTAAGAAACCCTTCTGCCTTCTTGCCTATCGGGTCATGTAACAAACCCATGCTCAAAGAGTAGACTTTTTACAAATCTTGGCCACCGGGATATCCACTTTAAAAATGTCATCCCAAAGCGCCACTGATTTTTCAAGAAAAGGGATACTTTCTTTTGAAAATTTTGGAAAAGGAGACTTTTGTCTGGATCTCTCTATTCTTTTTCAATGATCCACTTCACATTCTCAAGGA
Organism: Leptodactylus fallax; assembly: GCA_947044405.1. Taxonomy (NCBI): domain Eukaryota; kingdom Metazoa; phylum Chordata; class Amphibia; order Anura; family Leptodactylidae; genus Leptodactylus; species Leptodactylus fallax. The sequence continues at coordinate 98,746 of CAMRHE010000361.1, forward strand.
CAGGAAACACTCCAAGTTTCTTCTCACCTGGGCCCTGAGACATCTGGTCAGAGATGGACAGAAGTTCTTTAGGTTCCTGGAAGCCCATAGAGGACCAAATAGCCTTAAATGGGTTTTTCAGGCAAAATTTTTTTTTTTTTTTTTTTTTAAATGTCTGTTAGTGCTATTAATGGATTAATAAATGCACCCATATACCTTAGCCGTGTTTTGAGTGATTTCTGGAGGGTGCACCTGCAGAATCAGTAAAGGAGGGGCCGTCCCCCAGGAAGAAGCGTGGAAGGTAAGGATAACGGGGTGGAGGAGGTAGTAGTGACATCCGGTTCCGGAAATGGGGAAACGGACAGGGACATTTTCTGATTATCCGGTGACGATATATAGGTAAATATACATTTTTTATTATGTTATTTATTTAGAAAGTAGGAGAAGGAGGGTGTTTAGATTAGTTTAGGGATTTCAAATTATCCCGAACAACCCCTTTGAGGGAAGTCGTATCCTCAGCAAGGCATAGAGAATGCCCTGCTGTACCTTGAGTCCTCCAATTCACCCTCTTCTTCATCACTATAGGAGATCTGAATAGGAGGAGGAGGAGGATGAGCAGCTGAAGTAGAGGAGAATACAGGACCAAAGGTCACCGGAGTCATCAGGCACTTGTCCACAGTGGAGTCAACCTCATACTTCATTACCATTTTGAGGGAATCCAATAGGGAGGACAATTCTTCAGCCAAAATCTTATCTACAGTTCTCTGGCAAACTTGCCTTCTCTTACATAACACACATTTCTGATTATTATTAGACAACAGGGAACTCCAACCAGAATATAAAATAATTCAGGATGCTACATTCTTTACCAAAAAAAAAAAAAAAAAAAACACTAAAAAATACTTGTGTGAAACCAGCTCAAATTCATTCCTGACTGGCGGAAGTCCTATTCAAACACAATGGGGAAGATAAACAATGACTGTCTAAGTGCTAAGTAATGCTACGTTCACATCTGCGTTAGAAAGTCCATTCTTCTGATCCATCAGAGAACCAAGAAAATGGTCAAGGGACCCCATTGACTATAAAGGGAACACTCAGGAGTCCATTTTATAAAAAACAAACCACTGGACTAAAAATGTAGGCTTTTTCTGTGGTGATTTCTCATGGATCTGTACTGGAGATACAGCGACCCAGCGCAGATGTGAAGCTAGCCTTAGACTAGACAGTCAAACTAAACAAGATTTTCACATGTGTCTAATGTGGTTTGATAATCTGTCACATTTTTAGACGGCCTAATCTAAATTTACACAAGTTATGTTGCCATCAGAATTTTGGCACAATTTTAGGGTACACAATTTGAAATATGAAACTCTGCTGTTTTACTAGAAGCCCCACCCATCTCTCAGATGAGATGAAACAAAGTGTCAAACACAGAGAAAATGCATGTACGCTAGATTTTTTTTGCACAAAATTACTTAAGAATTGTGGCGTATTTTTATTAGTTTATCTGCCCTCATGCATTTACACAAGTAGCCTGAACTGTGACTTGCATAGTTGACCACTTTCCTGGACAGGACATCACTTTTATAAAGTGACAAGAGGCATCCGATGACGCAGCCAAATATCAAACCACTGATCTACTAACCTGATTAAGGAAATAAAATGGCAACATTACAAGCAGGATTGTATTTTAACCTCTACTTTGTGTTTTGACACGTTATCTAACCATACAAATTGCATACACCCAACCAACCATGAACACTAGTCATGGAAAAAAAAAAAGAAACCACCACAATCTTGACTTCCTATGAGGTATACTATAACACTCAAATCCTTGTCCTCAATTCACTTTCCTTATCTCAGTGATCCAGTTACAATACACAAGACTACTTAGACCATCACCTTATCTCCTTGCTGGACTAAGTTCACATTCATAGTGACTAAGATCGGCATGACTTCTATGTTTTGTTTTTTGACTGATGTCACACGGCAGCATTAAATCCAATATCAGTAAATGGGGGCTATTCACATGACCATTATTTTGACGGTCTGTTGTAAAAGACCATCACAATATAGGTCATATCCTAGTTTTGTCTGTTTTCAGGAGTGTTCCGCAGGTGCAAGACAGCCATGAAAAACACATTTTTTACAGCCATTTTGCAACTTGGTCATCTGAATATAGCCTAAGATAGCTTCACACAGACAGTTTTGGGTTGGGAAGTACAAATCAGATGTCAACAGTATTTCCAGAACTGAACCCTGAAGTGGGACCTGGACTCAACAGTATAGGCATCTATGGTGTCTGGAGTCAGTGCCTGTTACTCTACTCATCACTAAAGCAGTAAAGCAGAAGGGAAGCAGAGACTCTTATCATAGACAACTATAATGCTCAAATTAGGGTCCTAGCTTTGGGTTTGTTTTGGGAAATACAACAAACATCCAGTCCATATCACCTGGACCAAAGCCATGTTTGAAGCAAACCTAAAGGGGACAAATGTTGTCAAAGCCTTTCATGGCTGACTGAAGAATCTACCCATCCATCGAGATGCATAAAGCGTTTTTTTTTGGTGAGGCCACATGTACTTATAATCCAAAGCCAATTCTTTCACTCTCAAAAAAAAAAAAAAAAGATATATATCTATATATATATCTATCAGTAAAACTTCACTCAAAACACAATGTGAAATTGTACAGAAAATAATTCAATGTAAAAACATAAACGACCACAAAGAGCGCGAGACAGCAAGAAAGAGTGAGTTAGAGTGTGAGACAGAGAACAATACAGAGACTGTGCGACTCTCAGAGACACACTCTCAGAGACACACTCTCAGAGACACACTCTCAGAGACACACTCTCAGAGACACACTCACATTTCTTATATCAAGATAATATAATTTTATTTATTAGTTTGACTTTAATTCATAGTGACTTGCCATGTAAGTTCCAGGCTGTTTAAGTCAGCCCCTCCCCTCTCCCCCATTAGGACTAGTTCACACCTAGGATTGCATTAATCAAATAGCATTCAACTACAAGGCCAGTAATCCAAGTCAATACAAACATTACTAAAAATGCAAAAGAAAAACATCAATAGTTTTAAGATCAGTCACTGACTACAGGCTGATCTTCAATGACTACAGTTAGTTAAAGAAATTGATGTTTACATACAAATGCTAAAACCCTACAAATTAAATAACTAAAAAATACACACTATTAGGTCTCAAAACTTTATCAACAATGAAAAACATACACAATAAATAGAAATAAAACAATCCATGACACAACTGACTCCAGAGCTCTGTATAATGTGCACATGGCCCAAATCTAAGTAATAAGTATGAAGAAGCCTTGATGTGGGCAAAAGATATTAGGTAGGGCTGACCCTAGATACAAGTCTGTATATATCTCTGCATATACCTAAATTATATATTATATATAAAAAGTTAAGACATAATGTATAGGTAATACAGATTACTTATCACAGCTGAGGGTTTGGTATTATGTTTGCTTTAAGACCAAACACATTTGAATCCTACTCAGATGGCTAAAACGTATGACTAACATTGTGTGACATCTGCTACAATGTATCAGTGAAGATAAAAATCTATCAGCTCAAGATAGACACAATGCAACTCTCAGAGATTGCCTACATTGTACCAGATCTGAATATAAACAGAAATGTATCTATTCACCGGCAATAAAATGTAATATTTATAGACTACAATACCAGAAGAGTTCTGAAACAAAACGCAACTATATTAAATTATAGAAATACTAATAACACATGGAGTGCATGGCATAAACTAAGTTACATTACAGCACTTAGTCTGGCACAGGCAGTACCATGGTGTGGACCTCATTGTGGCTCAGCACAAAGCATTAATGAAGAGAAACTGAAAATTGTGTTACTAACAGGCTTAAGTTTACATTGACCTGGGTACTCACTGGGTGCTAAGACTAATACTACATGGCAACTTTCAACTATTTATGTCATGTCAACAAAGACTGATGCATCGCCTTGAGACTCCATAAGTAATCTAAGTGAGTCACATTAAAGAGGACCTTTCACGTCCTCATGTATATGCGGTTTTACATCCCGCTAGAAAGCCGACAGCACGCTGAATTCAGCGCACTGTCGGCTTTCCTGTTATGTGCCCCAGGGCTGGAGATATCGGGGGTCTAAATTTCACCATTCACTGTCAGAAGAGCGTTCCTGACAGTCTAGCTTGGCTGTGAGGATCGCCCTCCCTGACAGTATTCCTCCATAGCCCTGTACTGGGGGGGGGGGGGGGCATTCCTTACAGCTCAGCGTCATCACTTGCTTTTTTTTTTTTTAACGGACACAAGAGTCATCCTTCCCACTTACTACAATGTATCAGTAACACTAGCATCGTCCCCACTTACTACAATGTATCAGTAACACTAGCATCCTTCCCAGTAACTACAATGTATCAGTAACACTAGCATCCTTCCCACTTACTACAATGTATCAGTAACACTAGCATCCTTCCCAGTAACTACAATGTATCAGTAACACTAGCATCCTTCCCTATAACTACAATGTATCAGTAATACTAGCATCCTTCCCACTTACTACAATGTATCAGTAACATTAGCATCCTCCCCAGTAACTACAATGTATCAGTAACACTAGCATCCTCCCCACTTACTACAATGTATCAGTAACACTAGCATCCTTCCCACTTACTACAATGTATCAGTAACACTAGCATCCTCCCCAGTAACTACAATGTATCAGTAACACTAGCATCCTCCCCAGTAACTACAATGTATCAGTAACACTAGTATCCTTCCCAGTAACTACAATGTATCAGTAACACTAGCATCCTTCCCTATAACTACAATGTATCAGTAACACTAGCATCCTTCCCTATAACTACAATGTATCAGTAACACTAGCATCCTTCCCACTTACTACAATGTATCAGTAACACTAGCATCCTTCCCAGTTACTACAATGTATCAGTAACACTAGCATCCTTCCCAGTAACTACAATGTATCAGTAACACTAGCATCCTTCCCACTTACTACAATGTATCAGTAACACTAGCATCCTTCCCACTTACTACAATGTATCAGTAACACTAGCATCCTTCCCAGTAACTACAATGTATCAGTAACACTAGCATCCTTCCCAGTAACTACAATGTATCAGTAACACTAGCATACTTTCCAGTTGCTGCAATGTATTAATATTTGCAGTCTTCTCAACTTCTACACCAGTTTTATGGCGTACAGGACTTTCTTGACAAGTTTTCCTTCTGCATCCCACTTGTCACTATTTATTAAAGTGGGCAAAGACAAAGGCAGCCCAGAGCAGGAATGCTTCAGGCTGATAAATATTCTGGAAGACTGAAGAAATCAGGCGATACCTTCTAGAGGACGAGTTACTCAGATACTCAGTTAGCCTCTAAAAGGTATCGCCTGATTTCTTCACCTTTTCACTACTTTCAATGGCTAAGACGGTACAACATTATACTGATAAATATTCTGTAAGGCTAAAGCCCCACCGTTGCAGAAACAGCAATTTTTTTGGCAGATTTTGAAGTTTTTTTTTTGAGCCAAAGTCAGGAGTGACTTGAAAAGGAATGGGAAATATAGAGAAAGCTCTGAGACGTTTGGCTCTTCTCACTTTGGCTAAAAAAAATGCAGCAAAATCTGCAACAAAAAACACTGCGTTTCCACAACATGAGGCCTTACCCAAAGTCTCACCAGAAAGTTGGCTTAAAGGGGTATTCCTATGAACATAATCATATCTATACTTGTACATAGTTAAAAATTAAACATTTTCGTAAATAAGTGGTTAAAAATTTGGCAGAATTTTAAAGATTTTCTCTAACAATCTTAGTGCTGACAGTCTGTTGTCTTGATCGGTTGCCAATGGATACGACCACAACTGCAGAAACTTTCTATGGTCTGGGACTTGTCAGGAACCCAGCCATGATTTTCTTATGGTAGCTGGGTTATCAGGCAGGGGCACTACATGTATGAGAAGATATCTCGGCCACAATAAGGAAATCATAGCTGATTTTCTGACCTTAGAAAGGTCCTGAATTCATGGTCATATCCACTAGCAACTAAGACTAAGACAACTTGTGACCACAAGATATTTAGAGAAAAATCTTTAAAACTCTGCAAAATCTCTGCTTATATTTGCAAAAATGTTTCACTTCTAACTACATACAAATTTAAAAATAGTTATGTTCATGGGAATTCCCTTTTAACTTATAACAAAAACCCATGCCAGCTCCTGACTAATCCCATCATGTCAATTATACCTGCAGAAATGCTGGCGTTTTCCATATAGGTATAATAGGGGCAGAAAGTCGCTTTATGTGAAAAACACTGCCGAAAAAAACAATGCGTTTCCGCTGCAGTCTTTTCCGCAGCTTTTTTTTGCTACGGCTTCCTATGTTGGACCATTCCCAAAAGACTCAGCCACATCTTGCACCAACCAAGTACTTGATTAAAACTGGAATACAGAACACCAGTCTTAATACATTCTCAACAACATATGAGTGACATTAGTATTCTGTCTGTCTGTCTCAATTGCCACAATTAATCAGTGAAGATCAAATCAACAAAGTCTGGCTCCAAGCTTTAGAACTCACAAAGATTGTCTACATTGTAACAGAACTTCAGCTGACATCAGCACTAGTTGTAAAGGGTATATTAGCCTGTGAATATATATATATATATATATATATATATATATATATATCTTACATTCACTGACAGCAATGATAGATACGGTATTTATTAAATAGAACTTACAGACAAAGATACATTTATGAAAGAAAGTTAATTTTGAAATTGCACCAAGAACCTAGAATACATGAAACGCACTAAAATATGAACATGTTCCACAAGTGCTACAGAACAATGTATGACATAGCGGACATGCCCCATAGATATAACCCTCAGCCATTTACAGTTACAGCAAAGGTGACAAATCCAACCCACATTCTAGAGAAAAACCTGCAGCAGCGCAAATTTTACCCACAGATTTCATCCTCTGTAATGCAGCCATTTTGTATTGGCCTTAGGAAAGTGATAAAACATTGTGGCTGTGCTGTGGTTTTACCATGAAAGCAAGTGTAGCTTTAGACAGAGCTGTTTTACAAAAATGCTATCTCAAGGACTTCAAGTCAACAAAAAAACAAACATTTTTTAAGGCTGAAGAGACACTTACAATTATGTTGCTTCTTAAAGTGCAGATTCTGTTGCAGTGTTTTCAGCCAAAGCCAGAAACGGATTCACCAAAACAAAGTAGCAGTCCATTCCATTCCTGCAGGTTTCCCATTCCTCTTGTGGTTTTGACGAAAAATCTGCACAAAAAAACTAAGGAAAAACTAAGGCTCAGGCATCACTTTCTTTGGGACAGATTTTGTGTGTTTTTTGAGCCAAAAACATGGAATAGAATAAATGTAGCAGAAGTGAGAAGTGTAAGAGCTTCCTCCATATTTCACATTCATTTTAAAGCTACTCTTGGCTTTGACTCCAAAAAACACTGTAAAATTGATAAATATGCGCTTTTTATGCAAAGCCTTAGTGCAAAGGGGACTTAGACAAGCAGTCAAACTTACAATGCAGCTGCATAAGAGTCTATTCACACACAGCAGTTGCAATGCAATAAAAACTGCAATATGCATTTCGGAGTCAGCTTTGTCTATAGCTGCAGCTGATGAGACATGTACATGTATATACCGAGTCTCCCATGTATTTACCGAGTCTCCCATGTAAAAACTGCAACGCTTAAAAGCAACAAGCAAAGCTGTTTGGATAAATTTTAACTGTATCTCAAACCCAACATGTGAATACACCCAAACAGCATTAGGCAGGAGATACAGGAGGAGTCTCATACCATAGTTTTAGGACCCTGATTTGGCTATTAAAAACCAAAGACCTGTTACATATACAGTATACAGTCACCTGCAAGTTATACCCGACTTCCATTACAGTATTTCAGTGCAAAGTAACTTTATCCACCATGTGAGCAAACTAACAATGTGTTGGTAAAAATAAGTGTGTGTGTATATATATATATATATATATATATATATATATATATATATATATATATAAAGTGTGTGTATAGATATAAATATATAGTGTGTGTATATCTATAGAGAGAGATATATAGTGTGTGTATATAAATATATATAGTGTGTGTGTGTATCTATAGAGAGATATATAATGTGTGTGTGTATATCTATATATACTGTATATAGATATATATAGTGTGTGTATATCTATAGATATATATATATAATGTGTGTGTATATCTATATATAGATATATATATCAGTAGTGTGTGTGTATATAAATAGTGTGTATATCTATATATAGTGTGTATCTATACAAATATATAGTGTGTGTATATTTCTATATATTTTGTGTGTATATATATATTGTGTGTATATATCTATAGAGAGATATATAGTGTGTGAGAAATATATAGTGTGTATATCTATAGATATTTATATATAATGTGATGTGTATATATAGAGTGTATATATCTATAAATATAGTGTATGTGTATAGAGCTATATCTAGTGTGTATGTATGTGTATATATAGTGTGTTTGTGTAACCCAAATATGTGTACAATTCATATACTTATGTTTTTAATTTAAATTATAGAATTCCATATTTGTATTATATTCTTTTATTATTATACAACTCTCTATTATTTTGGTAAATCCCCCATATGTGCTCCCCTCATACCACACACATACCAGGGAGCTGCTCCTGACTGCTGGAAGTGATGGCGGCAACTGCTGCAAATTGGTCTGACTAATTAGTCAGCCAGGTGATGATAATGACTTCCCACACCTGACCACAGAAGGGTTAATTGTCTCTCCCACTTTTACTGTTACTATTATCAGGTTTTTTTTTTTTGGTTTTTTTTACATTTCTTGTGTCTTGTCTTGTATCAGCACAGCACTGCTCTGTTATTTCTTCAGTTTTCCTTTTAGTCTCAGGTTGATCAGGTTTAGATGTCTCCAGGCGTCTAGCTGCCCCACCCCCACTGCTGAGAGGTGAGAGGGAGAGTTACCTGGGCTGTAGCTTGGACTAGTTCACACCTGACATGTAATTGTCTCTTCCCTGCTGAGGTTAAATATACATTATAGTGTATGGAGCCATTCACACTGAGAAAAAAATCACTGCAAGGACAATTCTTTTCTCCATTCTCTAATTTGAAGCGTTAAAAAAAACAAAAAAAAAATCTTTTTTGCTAAACACATCTTAGTAATACCTGAATCAAAGTAGAAAAGATGTAAAAATGTGTCTTCACTGCATTATTTTCCACAGTATTTTCTAGCTATATTTCGCTATGTGTAATATTTCGCCCACAGGGAGCCAATATTATACTTCTATTTATCATCTGCCCCTTTTTTGGTCACACGTTTCGCAGGTGCGCCTTTTTTTAGACTCGTCTTACTGTGGTGCTTATTTCTGATGTCGGCGCCTCCTTGTTACATGTTGTGCACATGACAGTTAGGTCAGATGCGCCTTTTTTTGGCCATGTGCACTTTGAGCCTTTATTCTGCAAAAAACTCTGCATTTGTTGAAAAATTGCGCAATTGCCATTTTATAATGCAATCTAATCTGAGCGTTTTTTACGCTGCCCATGGACTGGAGTGCATTTGATATTATTTTGCGCCTTTTTAACCCCTTCACGCCAGAGGAATTTTTTGATTTTCGTTTTTGACTCCCTCCCCCCCCCTTCAAAACCCCATAACATTTTTATTTTTCCACTCTCAGAGCCATATGAGGGCTTAATATTTACAGGACAAATTTTTCTTCATGAGGCTACCATTTATTATTTTGTACAATGTACTGGGAAGCTGGAAAAAAAAATCAGAATTGGGTGGAATTGAAGAAAAAGTGCATTTGTGCGACTTTCTTTCAGGCTTCGTTTTTACGGCGTTCACTGTGCAGCCAAAATGACGTCACTTGTATTCTATGTTTTGGTACTATGGTTTTATTTACATTTTAACCACTTCACAAAAATGTAAAACTGTGAAAAAAATATTTTTTTTTTTTCTAAAAGTCGCCATATTCTGACACCCGTAACTTTTTTATACTTCTGTGTACTGGGATGCATAGGACATCTTTTTTTGCGGGGCCAGGTGTACTTTTAGTTACACCATTTTGGGGAATTGCTATCACTTTGATCACTTTTTATTCAAATTTTTATCATTGGCGAAACAGTGAAAAAACAGCGGTTTGGCAATTTTGATTTTTTTTTTTCACACTATTTCTCTCGTTTACCGCAAGGGAAAAATATTTTTAAAGATTTGTAGACTGGGCATTTTTGGACACAGGGATAGCTAATGTGTATGTATTTCCCAGTATTTAAGTTCTTTTATATGTGTTCTAGTGAAAGGGGGTGATTTGAATTTTTAATTTTTTAACATTTTTTTTTTTCTTTTTTTTTTTGCATTTATTAGACCCCCTAGGAATCTTGAACCCCAGGAGGTCTGATCACTATTGTAATGCATTGCAAAATATCGTTACTTCTATTGCGGACTCCTTAGAGTAGCCCACAATAGAAAGCAATTAAAAACAGGCCTGGCTGTCATGTCAACAGGTTGCCGGCCCCAGAGCTTGCTCCGGGTGCCCGCGATGCCCAGCAAAATGGCTTTGACTGAGGTGTCAGAGGAGTTAATGCCCATGATCAATGTTGGCAATGATTGCGGGCATTAGTGCCCGGTGTCTGCTGTACGGCGGCTCAGTGGTTAGTATTACAGCCTTGAAGCGCTGGAGTCCTTGGTTTGAATCCTGCCAAAGGCAACATTTACAAGGAGTTTGTATGTTCTCCCTGTGTTTGTGTGGGTTTCTTCTTACACTCCAAAGACATACCGGTAGAGAATATAGATTGTGAGCCCTGTATGGGACAGTGACAGTCAATACCTGTAAAGCGCTGTGGAATATGATAGCGCTATATAAATAAGCATAATAAATAAATGCAGCAGAAACCCGGTGGCTATGGCAGCCGCTCTGCTCCATATTTAAATACCTGGCTGTCAGGAAGGGGTTAAAAAAGGCGCAAGTCATTAAAAAAACGGCGTTTTACAGCAAAGTAGATGGGATTCTAGCGCATCTTATTCCCACTTTGCGGTCCCCTCACCTACTGTCTCCATCCTTCTTGCCTCAGACTGTAAGCCCTTGCGGGCAGGGCCCTCAATCCCACTGTGCTAGTTGGTCACTGTTAGTATTGTATTTGTTTTGTGTACTTTATGTAAACTCAAATGTACAGCACCATGGAATTAATATAATAATGTACAGAACCATGGGATTAATATAGTAATGTACAGAACCATGGAATTATTATAGTAATGTACAGAACCATGGAATTACTATAATAATATCCAGCACCATGGGATTAATATAGTAATGTACAGAACCATGGAATTAATATAATAATGTACAGAACCATGGAATTACTATAATAATATCCAGCACCATGGGATTAATATAGTAATGTACAGAACCATGGAATTATTATAGTAATGTACAGAACCATGGAATTACTATAATAATATCCAGCACCATGGAATTAATATAATAATGTACAGAACCATGGAATTAACCCATTCAGGACCAAGCATCATTGATGCCCCAATGCCCGGGCCAAATTTAGCACTTTGGTATGCATTGTTTTACTTAGCAATATCTTTTTAATGGCTTTGCATATCTCAAGTATTTTTACCATGTTTTTTCAGGACACGTAAGGCTTGAAATAAGTATCCTTGTTTGTTAAATAAGTTGAATATTTTTTTCGCTAGAACCAGAGGAATGGTATAAAATGTAAAAAAAAAAAATGTAAATTTTGCTTCTTTTATCTAAAACAAAATAGTTTTTTATATATACTATTGCACATAAACATATTACAAGTTGCTTTCCTAGTTCTTCTGATCACAGGGGCTACACATTTATATAGTTTTTTTTTTTTAACAAAAATGAGGTTTTATATTCAGTATGGCCAGGGCCGGCGTTAGGGGGGGGGGGCAAACTGGACAATTGCCCAGGGCCCCAACACCCATAGGGGCCCCATACTTTCCCTACTATTAGGACTCTTAATCGGTAGTAGATGAAAGCATCGGCAGATGCAGATTCTGCTGATCGCTGCTTCTATAGTTTGCCGGCACTTAGTTACTAGCCTCCCCTCCCCCCATGCAGTGAGGCATCCAGCACATCGTAGTGTGCAGGGGGGAGTCTGCTGCGATGCTGTCACTATTGCCAGACAGAGCTGCACAGGAGCTTCCTCCATTTCCAGTGCAGCCAGCAATTCAGCCAAATGTAAGTGTATGTTTTGTGTAAAATATGTATATTTAATATGTATATAATATGTATATAATATGTGTATATTTGTTTACAGTATGTGTGTTAGATACTGTGTGAGTACTGTAGGATTGTAGACAGGTATGTGTGTGTGTATATATTGTATATGAATGTATGTGTGTAAATATATGGTATATACAGCATATTATTGTCTGTGTTTTCTTCTGGACATGTGTACCATTATACATACTAGAATTGTATTGTATAGTGTAATTTCAGTATATTGAGATGTGAAACAGGTTGTCCAGGAATTACTGTTTTCTGCAAGGAGGCCGGTAAGGTGAAAAATAAGAAAGCGCATACTCACCTGTCCACGGTGTCTCCCACCGCTGTCCTGTCCAGTGGCGCCCGGGGCCTTGTTCTGGCAGAAGTCCTCGCCGCACATAAATGCTGAGGCCAATCAGCGGCCTAAGGAAAGGACACGGGACATAACAGGTGACGTATGTGAGTGACATCCAGGTTCCTTTCGTTAGACTGCTGAGGCGGATGATAGGCCGCAGCGGTTACGTGTGGCGAGAACTGCCACTCGAACAAGCCCCGGGGCGCCGCTGGATCGGACAGGGGTGGGAGGACCAGGGACAGGTGACTGTGGGTTTTATTTTTCACCTTCCCCGACCTCCTTGCAGAAACCTGTAATTCCTGGACAACCCCTTTAAGGATTAGGCCCAACACAGCAAACCGCAGCTAAAAAGCACAGGAGATAAAAAGCAGCAAAAACACATTGTTTTTTTCCCACAGTGTTTTTCATTGAGCTTTTGATGCATTTTTTTCTGCACTTTCTTCCCCTATTACGGTAAATATATGTGGAAATTCCCGCACGTTTCTGCAGCCGCCATAAACACTGTGTTTCACGTTACAGAAAAGCGGATTTTTTTGTTGCAGATTTTGTTGCTGTTTTTTGAGCCAAAGCCAGGAGTGGATTGAGTAGGGAGTGTAAGAAGCTTCCTAAATATTTCACAATCCTTTTATAGTCCTGCTTGGCTTTGGCTCAAAAAACTGAAGCAAAATCTGCAACAAAAAAAGCTGCTTTTCCACAAAGTGGGGCCTCAGCCTTAAGGCCGAGTCCCACGTGGCATAAACGGTCATTTTACAGTCTCTGCAAAGTGTAGTCCTAGGAACAAACTGCTTACTGCAGCGTACTAAAACAGTGCAGGGCAGGAAGAGGTTAATTGCTGGCTGGCGTTATCAGGGGGCATCTGCAAATAAAAGGGGGTAGTTGTGTTCTCAAGATGGGGAATGGAGTAACTCTGATCGTAGTGAAGTGTTTGGCGCTACGAGGGGAACATTATAAGTAAAAGCCGCGATTTGTGGATTATACTATGAGGACAGAGAGGAATCTGGCAGTAAGTGGCTGACGTGACAGTATTTAGTCCTGGTATAGCGGTCAGCGGATGACGTGACAGTATTTAGTCCTGGTATAGCGGTCAGCGGGTGACGTGACAGTATTTAGTCCTGGTATAGCGGTCAGCGGATGACGTGACAGTATTTAGTCCTGGTATAGCGGTCAGCGGGTGACGTGACAGTATTTAGTCCTGGTATAGCGGTCAGCGGATGACGTGACAGTATTTAGTCCTGGTATAGCGGTCAGTGGCTGACGTGACAGTATTTAGTCCTGGTATAGCGGTCAGCGGATGACGTGACAGTATTTAGTCCTGGTATAGCGGTCAGTGGCTGACGTGACAGTATTTAGTCCTGGTATAGCGGTAAGCGGGTGACGTGACGGTATTTAGTCCTGGTATAGCGGTCAGCGGGTGACGTGACGATATTTAGTCCTGGTATAGCGGTCAGCGGGTGACGTGACAGTATTTAGTCCTGGTATAGCGGTCAGTGAGTGACGTGACAGTATTTAGTCCTGGTATAGCGGTCAGCGGGTGACGTGACAGTATTTAGTCCTGGTATAGCGGTCAGCGGGTGACGTGAGAGTATTTAGTCCTGGTATAGCGGTCAGCGGATGACGTGACAGTATTTAGTCCTGGTATAGCGGTCAGTGGCTGACGTGACAGTATTTAGTCCTGGTATAGCGGTCAGCGGGTGACGTGACAGTATTTAGTCCTGGTATAGCGGTCAGTGGCTGACGTGACAGTATTTAGTCCTGGTATAGCGGTCAGCGGGTGACGTGACAGTATTTAGTCCTGGTATAGTGGTCAGCGGGTGACGTGACAGTATTTAGTCCTGGTATAGCGGTCAGTGGCTGACGTGACAGTATTTAGTCCTGGTATAGCGGTCAGTGAGTGACGTGACAGTATTTAGTCCTGGTATAGCGGTCAGCGGGTGACGTGACAGTATTTAGTCCTGGTATAGCGGTCAGCGGGTGACGTGAGAGTATTTAGTCCTGGTATAGCGGTCAGCGGATGACGTGACAGTATTTAGTCCTGGTATAGCGGTCAGTGGCTGACGTGACAGTATTTAGTCCTGGTATAGCGGTCAGCGCGTGACGTGACAGTATTTAGTCCTGGTATAGCGGTCAGCGGGTGACGTGACAGTATTTAGTCCTGGTATAGCGGTCCTATTTGATAATTCTGTATGTATATACATTTTTTTAATTGTGTGTAGGAAAAGACACATGCCTTGTTACTTGTGCACCTGATTTATAAAGGGTCACAAGCAACTAGTTTGGCTATGCAAAAAAATTTACAAACAAATGAAACAACCCCTTTATGCTAAGGCCCCATGCTGCGGAAAAGACTGCGGCGGAAACACATTGCGTTTTTTTTCCTCTGTGGACTTTCTGTACCTATTATACCTTTACGGAAAACACCAGCATTTATGAAGGTATAATTGTCATGCTGTGAAAACGCATGTGTGTATGTGATTAGTCAGAATCCCCTCCACTTTGCAGGTACTATAAAACGTTGCGTTTTTTTTTTCGCACAGTTTTGGATTTTTGTGAAGGGGTTAAAATATAAATAAAAGTATATAGATTTGGTATCCCCGGAATCGTACCAAAACATAGAATACAGGTGACATGTCATTTTTTTCTGCAGAGGGAACACTGTAAAAACGAAGCCTGTAAGAAAGTCGCACAAATGCACTTTTTCTTCAATTCCACCCCATTCTGAATTTTTTTCCAGCTTCCCAGTACATTGTACAGAATAATAAATGGTAGCCTCGTGAAGAAAAATTAGTCCTGCAAACATTAAGACCTCATATGGCTCTGAGAGCGGTAAAATAAAAATGCTATGGCGTTTTGAAGGTGGGGGGAGTCAAAAACGAAAATTGAAAAATTCCTCTGGCGGGAAGGGGTTAAAAAGGCGCAAAATAGGCTCAAATGCACTCCAGTCCATGAGCAGCGTAAAAAAGCCCCTCAGGTTAGAATGCATTAGAAAATGGCGATTGCGCAATTTTTCAACACTTGCAGGTTTTTTTTTGCAGAAAAAAGGCGCAAAGTGCACATGGCCAAAAAAAGGCGCATCTGACCTAACTGTCATGTATACAACATGTAACAAGGAGGCGCCGACATCAGAAATAAGCACCACAGTAAGACGAGTCTAAAAAAAGGTGCACCTGCGAAACGTGTGACCAAAAAAGGGGCAGATGATAAATATAAGTATAATATTCGCTCCCTGTGGGCGAAATATTACACATAGCGAAATATAGCTAGAAAATACTGTGGAAAATAATGCAGTGAAGACACAGGATTTTTTTTGTTATTTTTTTTTACATCGTTTCTACTTTGATTCAGGTATTACTAAGATGTTGTGTTTAGCAAAAATGATTTTGGCAGCATTTTTTTTTAACGCTTATAAGTAGAGAATGCAGAAAAGAATTGTCCTTGCAGTGTTATTTTCTCAGTGTGAATGGCTCCATACACTATAATGTATATTTAACCTCAGCAGGGAAGAGACAATTACATGTCAGGTGTGAACTAGTCCAAGCTACAGCCCAGGTAACTCTCCCTCTCACCTCTCAGCAGTGGGGGTGGGGCAGCTAGACGCCTGGAGACATCTAAACCTGATCAACCTGAGAATAAAAGGAAAACTGAAGAAATAACAGAGCAGTGCTGTACTGATACAAGACAAGACACAAGAAATGTAAAAAAACAAACAAGCAAACCAATAATACTGACAGAGGATTAAGTAAAAGTGGGAGAGACAATTAACCCTTCTGTGGTCAGGTGTGGGAAGTCATTATCATCACCTGGCTGACTAATTAGTCAGACCAATTTGCAGCAGTTGCCGCCATCACTTCCAGCAGTCAGGAGCAGCTCCCTGGTATGTGTGTGGTATGAGGGGATTTACCAAAATAATAAAAAGTTGTATAATAACCAAAGAATACAATACAAATATGGAATTCTATAATAAAAAAATAAGTTCACATTTTATTTGGGTTACACACACACTATATGTATATCTATACATATGCACAAAATATATGTATATATGTGTATACATTTATATAGGTGTATACATTTATATATGTATGTATAATGTATATATGTAGATGCATGTGTGTATATATATGTATAATCCTTTAATAGTCCCACCACAGGGAAATTCAGTGTGTTACAGCAGCAAAGATAAGAAATACAAATACAACATATAGGAGAATGTTCCAAGGTTGAGGCATTTCATTGCTCTTAGACAGATAAGAAGTAGCAGAGGGGGGGAGGGATATCACAAACAAAGATCTTTCAGTTCTCTGTATGGACTAATCTCAGCTTAAGTTGGTGTTGGTTGTACAGCCTGACCGTGTATATATATGTATGTGTATATACAGTGGCTTGCAAAAGTATTCATACCCCTTGAACCTTTTAAAATTTTGACACCTTACAACCACAAACAAATGTATTTCATTGAGATCGTAAGTGATAGACCCATCACAAAGTAGCAGATAATTGTGAAGTGGAAAGAAAATGATACATGGTTTTCAAAATTTTAATCAAATAAAAGTCTGAAAAGTGTAACATGCAAAAGTATTCAGCCCCCTATATCAATACTCTGTAGAGCCACCTTTCACTGCAATTCCAGCTGCAAGTCTTTTGGGGTCTGTCTCTACCAGCTTTGTGCATCTAGAGACTGAGATTTTTGCCCATTCTTCCTTGCAAAATAGCTCAAGCTCAGCCAGATTGGATGGAGCGTCTGTGAACGCCAATTTTCATGTCTTGCCACAGATGCTCAATGGGATTTAGGTCTGGACTGTGACTGGGCCAGTCTAACACACAATTATTCTTTGATCTAAACCATTCCACTGGAGCTCTGGCTGTATGTTTAGGGTCATTGTCTTGCTGGAAGGTGAATCTCCTTCCCAGTCTCAAGTCTTTTAAAGCCTACAACAGGTTTTCTTCCAGAATTATTCTGTAGTTAGATCCATCCATCTTCCCATCAACTTCAACCAGATTCCCTGTCCCTGCTGAAGAATACTTTTGCATATCACACTTTTCAGATTTTTATTTGACTCAAATTTTGAAAACCATGTATCATTTTCCTTCCACTTCACAATTATCTGCTACTTTGTGTTGGTTTATCACGTCAAACCTCAATAAAATATATTTACGTTTGTGGTTGCAAGGTGACAAAATGTGAAAAAGTTCAAGGGGTATGAATACTTTTGCAAGGCACTGTATATATGTGTGTGTATATATGTATAGATGTGTATGTGTCTGTATATGTATGTATATATGTGAATATGTATAAATATGTGTATACTGTATGTATATATAAAACATAGTGTAGAACACTCTTAGGGCTCCTAGGAAAATATCTGTTAACATAGTGTATAACACTGACAGAGCTCCTAGGAACGCCGCATCATCACGCTCAGTCGGCTCTGCCATTTCGAATTGTCTATCCAGCCATTTTCATGTGGATTCCGAACAGAGACTCGGGGGGCTGATGACGCCACAGAGAGGCGGCGATGGCTCTTCGGAAGAGCATCTTCTTTGAGCACAGAGGACGCCCCCTGAGCTTTCTGAAGACTCATTTGCATAAAGAAGAAAAACGAAAATTCTCAGAAACTGCTGCGTGGAGCAGAAAAATAAATGTAGGAGAAGAATAGTCTTTCTAATGGCTATTCCGACGTGGTGTTAGTGAAAACTGGGTTCCCCAATGAAAGCATCCCTTTAAGTTAAGTCTCGCCACTTTCTCCTTGCCAGATTATTGTGCTTCCTATCCTTTAGTCCAGCTACTGTTCCTGTTCACGCTACAACTATTGTCTTACCTGTGTACCGAACTCGGACTGTTACTTGACCATGCCTACTTCAGTCATCTGGATTGTCAGCCGCTGGGCTCCCACCTCACCTTGATGATTCTACATACCAGGTGAGCAATCGTATTATTACCTTTCAGAATTATCTGGCCCAATATGGAATCCGCTGTCGAAACCTTGAGGAGACAAGTTTCTGAACTACAATAATTTGGTGCTACCTACCAAGAAAAGTTTTCACAGTTACAAACTCTGGTGCACAGTCAACAAAGCGAGATTATTGGATTGCAAAAACAGCTTTTGTAAGTACGTGGCTCAGCTGGAGATCCACATCTGCCACTGCCATCAAAGTTTAGTGGTGATCGGTGTCATTTCTGAGGTTTCCTTAACCCCTTCATGCCACAGCCAATTTTTGTTTTTGAATTTCCGTTTTTCCCTCCCCCATTCCAAGAGCCCTAATTTTTTACATCTTTCAGTTCACAGAGTCACATGATGATTTATTGTTTGCGAAAAATTGTACTTGTAATGTAAATTTTAATGGCTCCATTCAATATCTTGTACAATGTACTGGGAAGCTGGAAAAAAATTCAGAATGAGATGGAATTGGCAAAAAAAAAAAACGCATTTGCACCAATTTCTTATAGATTTAATTTTTATGGCATTCACTATATGGTAAAAATGACATGTTACCTGTATTCTGTGGGTCAGTACGGTCACGGCGATACCAAATTCATATAGTATTTGTAATGTTTTACCACCTTTTACCAAACTATAAACGTTGCAAAATAAAAAAAATAAAAAAATTGTTGCCTAATTGTGACACCTGTAATTTTTTTATATTTGTGTGTATGGAGCTGGGTAAGAAATTTTTTTATGCAGGACAAGATGGCGTTTTTATGGATACCATTGTGGGTAGGTTCTGATGGTTTTATCGCTTTTTATAAAAAAAATTTTGTTTATAGGAGGCAAAAAGTTAAAAAAACAGCCATTTGGCTATTTTTTTTCTGGCGCTCACCGTATGGGATAAATATTTTTATATTTTCATAGTTTGGGCATTTTTGAGCGCGGTGACCCCTAAAGTGTTTGTTTACTTTTGTTTATTTAATTTTATATGTGATCTAGGGAAAGGGGCAGGGTTTAAACTTTTATATATAATTTTTTTATATACTTTAAAAAAACTTTATTTTACTTTTATGGTCAGACCTCCTAGGGACCTTGAACCCTAGGGGGTCTGATCACTCACACTATTCATCGCAATACTAATGTACTGCAGTGAAAAATCCCTTTATTTCCATTACACACTGCCTATGGCAGCATGTAATAGAGCCATACTAATGACAAGCCTGGGAGCCTACAATAGTCTCCCGGCTGTCATGATAACCAATTGCTGCCCTCCAATGACATTCAGGGGGGCGGCGATCGAGTAAAGATTGCAGCGCCCATGGCACCTACGCACTTTAGATACTGCAGTTGCGTTTGACCACGGCATGTAAAGTGTTAAGGGGAGATCGGTGTCGGCATCAGTCGCAGCAGTTAGCGGCAGGTGCTGGCTATATGGAGAGAGCTCATCTCCTTAGTCCTCTCCATACACCCCTTCACATTTAATCATGTACATGATTTTACATGAAGGGGTTAATCAATGCCATCATGTATTAGTGACAAGAAATAGTATTGTTTATCATCAATCTTCTGACAGATGAAGCTCTCGCAGAGGTGTCCTCATATGTGGAAAAAGATAGCGAACTTTTGAATGAATTGGATGACTTTATTACCGCTACGTGCCAAGTCTTTGATGACCTCAGTCCTTGGTCCACAGCTGAAGCCAAACTGCATAATCTGCAGCAAGGAAAAGGTTCAGTTGCTGAATATACTACAGAATTTCGCCGCTGGGTAGCGGCTACTACTTGGAATCTAGCAGCCCAGAAAAGTCATTTTCGGCAAGGACTTTCTGAACAAGTGAAGGATGAACTTGCCAGGGTGGAAGCCCCGGCTGATCTGGAGAACTTTATTCAATTGTGTATTAGAATCGATCAGAGACTTACTGAAAGAAGAAGGAAAACACGTGCATTGGAGAATAGACCTGCCTATTGTTTCACTCAAACGACCCAGCGAAACACTGAATCTCTACCTGAACCTATTCAGGATTGATGTAATTCAGAAACCTCTTACTACAGCAGAAAAGGAGAGACGATTTACAGAAAACCTTTGCCTTTATTGTGGGGAGTCAGGGCATTTATGGTATGAAACACCCAAACAAGATACATAGGACAAATGTTCTCACTGATATTAAAGAACAGATCAAATAAGGAACTTCTGATCAATCGGATTCAAATTCTCCTTTAGTGCTGGATGATGATAAGATATTTGTCCCACAGTCTCATTTCATTGTGCCAATCCACATCTGCGCAGAAACACAAGAGATTTCTTGTTCTGCTATAATAGTCTCTGAGGCTGGTGGAAATTTCATGGACAAACTTTGCAAATCATAATAATATTGGACTGTGAACAAAGGCAGCACCTGTAGACATGGAAACAGTTGATGGGTCACCGCTATCATCTGGACCTGTCACTCATGAGACTGGGCAGCTTCAAGTCCTCATCACGCCTGATCATTCTGAAATCATTCACTTTTCCCTAATGGCTTCCCCAAAGTTTCCAGTGATTTGGGGTATTCCATGGCTTTCTACTCACAATCCATACATAGACTGGGAAACACACTATAAGGTTTCTTTCTGAATTTTGTCAGCTGAATTGTTTGCCTAAACCTGTTTCTTCATTGTCTGAGAACCCATCAATCTCTGTTGGGATGTTGTGATAAGAAAAACACAGACAAGTGTCAGGAACTGAGCTCACTGGGTCTTGAAACCTTGGCTATGTTCTGCAGTCTTGACCATTATGCCATTGAGAAGCCTGTTTGTTCTGTTCCTTGCTTAGTCTGGTCTTTTCCATTGGAGTGGTTATCTTATGGATCTCACCTGCTCTGTGGCCAATCACAGTTTAGCTAGTCCCATATAAACCCACAGCTTACTCCATTTTGTGCCTGATTATTCTGGCTGTCTGTTCCTTGTTTACCCTGAGTCTCACCACCACTCTACTGTTCCTGTGTACCAAACTCTGCAAACATCTGACCACGGTTTCTTCTACTCCGGAGGTACTATTCCTACATCTCTTACTATTTAAGTACTGTACCATTTGCCTCACCAATTGGACTCCAGATCAGATAACTAGTATTGTTACAGCAAGCTACCTCATCATCCATAAGATTGACCAATAGAGCTTTGACCTGGTGCTAAAGTACCTACCCTTTGGTCATATCTACTCCCTGTGTGAACCAAAACTGAAGGCCTTTAAAGGAATATCTGGATGAGAATTTAGAAAAAGGCTTTATTCGGCCATCTACATCTCCAGCTGGGGCACCGTTGTTGTTTGTGGAGAAGAAGGATTCTACCTTGTGTCCCTGCATTGATTATAGGCAACTTAATAGTGTCACAGCTAAAAACAGATATCCTCCCCTTCTAATCCCAGAATTACTTGAAAGGCTTTGTTCAGTTAAAGATTTTTACTAAGCTTGATCTAAGAGGAACATATAACCTGGTCCGAATCCGTCCAGGAGATGAATGGAAGACTGCTTTCGGGACACAGTATGTACGCTTTGAATATCTTGTAATGTCTTTTGGACTATGTAATGCCCCAGCCACTCTCCGACACTTTAACAATGAGGTTTTCAGAGATTTACTGGATCAATTTGTTATTGCCTATTTGGACGATATCCTAATTTTTTCAGAAAACCCGGAGCAGCATCGCGAGCATGTCTGCACTGTTCTTCAGTGACTTTGAGAAAACTGTTTATATATTAAGCTTGAGAAATGTGAGTTTGAGCAGACAACCATTCAATTTCTGGGGTACATCATCTCACCAGAAGGTCTGAGTATGGAGCCAAGTAAAATCAAGGCTGTTGTTGGTTGGCCAATTCCAAAAAATGAAATGGAAGTTCAGAGATTCATTGGATTTGCTAACGTCTATAGAAGATTCATCAAAAATGATCAAGTGGAAAGTGTATGGCTCTGAGAAGAATTCTTGGGAACCAGAAGAAATTGCTCATGTCACTAGATTTACCAAGGAATTTTATCAGCAACACCCTGACAAGCCAACCTTAAGGGGATACCCAGAGATTATCCTGGAAAAAGGAGGAGTACTGTCAGGATTGTATCTCAGGCAGTGGTTCTTCTCACTGAGCTATTGGGAATTTTGGACAATTTCCTGATCCTAGATTCTGGACAGTTTCTTGTTCCAAGTAATTTTGCCTGATTAGCTCCACCCTTGGATTTCCTATTTAAGCCAAGCCTTGCCGCTTCCTCCTTGCCAGATTATTGTGCTTCCCATCCTTTAGTACAGCTACTGTTCCTGCTCACACTACAACTTTTGCCTTACCTGTTGACTGAACCTGGATTGTTACTTTACTACTGCTCCTGACCCCTGCTCCAACTATTGTCTTACCTGTGTACTGAACTCGCACTGTTATTAGAAAATGCCTACTTCAGTCATCTGGATTGTCAGCCACTGGACTCCCACCTCACCTTCCAGACCTTGATGATTCAACTTATCCTATGAGCAATCGTATTATTACCTTACACTTAGGGCTCCTAGGAACCTATCTATAAAATTAGTGTAGAATGCAGTCAGAGTTCCTAGGAACCTATCCCTTTTCTAGCTCTCTAAGGCAAACAAAGCTGAAGTTATGTCAAGGTGAAAGTGACATGTTTTGTAGAAACTTTTGTATGTTTTGATGACTTGTAATGCTACAGGCTTGTTCTTGTTTGGGAGACAACTTTGGGGCTGTGAGACACTTGAAAAGATTAAACATCAAACATTATCCCTTTATGGGTGCAGATGTGAAGTCAAAATTTAGTTTTATGTGATGCCATTTATTTGCAGCTAAGTGAGGTGATCTGGGACCGGGCAGAGGCTATTTGGGTACTCGTGTAACTGGCAGTTGCCGTGGTCTCTCTAAACGCTGTGGCAAGTTGGGTATACAGCCTATCCTGATCTAATTTTTCTACCCTTGGGAAAGCAGGGAAAGATTCCCTTATTTTGTCTATATAGAGAGGGTATAAGAGCTCTGCCAACCCTCTGTTTCTAATAATACGCCTGTCGCTCTCTAAGCAGTGGAAAACACAGCTGCCCATGTTTTCCAGTGTATATGCGGACCCAGAGGCCTGCCATGGTTTGTGTTCTTGGCTAGCATGGGAGTCATTATTATTATTGTCATATTGGAAGAAATAAGGGTCAGCTTCCTCTTTTGGCTGTGCCTGTGACATATTGAGAGCCCCCTCTGCATCCAAGGGAGTCTTCCTCCTCCTCCAACTCATCCAGTATAGGACTTCCAGTTCCTCCATCATAATGACCCTGATCCTCATCTCTCTCCACCAATAGAGGTCGATGACATTGACAAAGAAAACTGTTCCTCCTCTTCCATCCCTCACTGCATGTGTTTCCTGTAAGAAATACAATAGAGAGATCTCATCACTAATGGTGCAGTCGTCCCTGCTGACTAATTTGATGGCTTCAAAGGGCTTGGGAAACCCGGAACACTTCCCACATGAGCCTCCAATGACGTATCACATTGTCCCTGTAGTCTGCTGGATACAGTAATCGTTCACTGCCTTCTGCTGCTCACACAGATGCTACAGCATGTTTAAGGGTTCCACCAAGTTGGAAAGTGGCAGATAAGGCGGTGCAAAGACAGACTGTGTCAAGCAGGGTGTCTTTTGTGAGATAAGAATGACTGAAAAATGCAGAAACTTATCTGGCCATGAGGATCACCTCTTTTAACCCTTCCTGCTGGTGGTATTTTTTGACTCCCCGCCTTCCAAACCGCATAATTTTTTTAATTTTTCCATTCACAGAGCCATATGATGGCTTAATGTTTGCAGGACAAATTGTTCTTCATAATGGTATCATTTAACCCCTTAACTACCAATAAAGTTCCTGTACTTCATTGGTGTCATGGGGATGTATGGAGAGGGATCAGGAGCTGAGCTCTCTCCATGTAGGGCGGATGCCGGCTGTATAATACAGCGAGGACCCGCCGATAACAGCAGCGATCGGTGCCTTCACTGATCGTTGCTGTTAACCCTTTAGACACCGCGGTCAAACGGGACCGCGGTGTCTAAACTGCGCAGGCACCATCTGAGCCGCCATTTTTCGCTTATCGCCGCCCTCCTGAACGTCATCGTAGTATCGCAGTGAATAGTATGAGCAATCAGATCCCCTGGTTTCAATGTCCCCAGGGGGCCTGATCATAAAAGTAAAAGAAGAAAAAAAAAAAGTTTTTAAAAGTATAAAAAAATAAAAAAAACACGTTCAAATCACCCCCCTTTCCCTAGATCAGATATAAAAGTAAATAAACAAAAAGTAAAACACACACATTAGCTATCCCCACGTTCCAAAATGCCCGAACTATTAAAATATTTAATCCAATACGGTTAACAGCGTAGCTGCGAAAAAAAAATCAAAATGGCCAAAGAGCGTTTTTTTTTTCAACACTTTGCCTCCTATAAAAAATTGAATAAAAAGTGATCAAACCATCAGATCTTTCCCCAAATGATATCAGTAAAAACGCCATCTTGTCCTGCATAAAAAGTCGCCTTACCCAGCTCTATACATGTAAATATGAAAAAGTTACAGGTGTCACAATATGGTGACAAATTTTTTTTTCTATTTTACACAGTTTTTCATTTCTTAAAAGGTATCAAAACATTACAAATACTATATAAATTTGGTATCGCCGTGTTCGTACTGACCCCCAGAATACAGGTAACATGTCATTTTTACTACACAGTGAACGCCGTAAAAATTAAACCCATATGAAGTTGGCGCAAATGCATTTTTTTCTCCAATTGCTCCTCATTCTTAATTTTTTTCCAGCTTCCCAGTACATTGCACAGCATATTGAATGGTGCCATTACAAAGTACAATTTGTTTCGCAATCAATAAGCCATCATGTGAGTCTGTGAACTGAAAAATGCAAAAAAGTTATAGCTGTTGGAATGTGGGGAGGGAAAAAAAGAAAGTGCAAAAATGAAAAATAGCCCGGTCTTTAAGGGGTTAATGCCCACCATCAGTGTTGAAACTGATGGTGGGCATTAGCGCCGGGTCGTTGGTGTTTAATACAGTAAAGACTCAGCAACTATGGCAGACACTCAGTTCCTGAGCGGCCACCATTTTTAAATACCTGACATCCGCCATACTATTATGGCAGATGTTGGGAAGGGGTTAAGCCACTATACAAACTAATAAAGCGCAGACCACCAGATTAAAGACATGCGCCATACAGGGACAATGTCTATCTACAACGTAGTAATAATATTGGTGCCATTGTCACTAGTAATGCTGCCCAGTTGTAGTTGGCGAGGATTTATCCAGAGGAATACTTTCTGCAGGACTCAGTGTAGCAGATCCTTGTCCATTATTGCTTCTCTACGTGATGGAGGAGGCGTGCGACTTTCCGCAGACTGACTTATCCAAGCAAAGGCCCAAGTTCTCCGGCGAATGGTGATATAAAGCAGGGACGGCTTTCCTAGAGAAATAATGGTAGCTAGGCATCCATAACGGAGATGGAGAGCATGCCATCAGAAAGTGGTATGGCGGCAACTGCACTGCCAGCAGCCACGGCCGCTGTAACCATAGGGCCAACCGTGCACTGAGCCCTAGGAGAGAGCGGCCCCATGGGACAGCGCCAGACAGTCCTGCATTTACTGTCCCAACGTCCTCACACCATATATGTGCTGCTGTTCTGCAAGGGATAAGGCTAAATACTGTACTCGGTAAGGAGCTTCTGATGTCATAAGGTCACGTGACATTCTCTAGTCATGTGACTGTGTAGGCGTGTCTGCTTGTAAGAAGGTCCTTCCACATGAAGAAAAGTTGTGTGCAGTGGAGGAACATGGAGAGATGTGGGGTGCAGGGTGTAGCGTGCGGGGGCAGAGATGTGGGGTGCAGGGTGTAGCGGGGGGGGAGGCGGAGAGATGTGGGGCCTCTGTTTGTGGGGTCTCTGTGTGGTGACTGTTTAGTCTCACCATCAACATATGCATGTGTTGCCATTCTACAAGCCGTATAAAAACAGGACGGTGCAATGACGTCATAGCATTTTCCTGTGGTGAGACGACTGCAGCGGAGCAGCAAGGGATTGCAGGCAGGTGAGTAAAAGTTTTATTTTTTATTTCTGTGGGCAGTTCTTATATAGGGTATAAAGGGCACGTTAGGGGACATTATTACTGTAAGGGGGAGATAATTTATATAAGGGGCATAGAGAATTTAAGGGGTCATTGGGAGTATTACTGGGGAGATTATTATATATACACATTAAATGCAGCCCATTATATTCTCTCAGCCCCCTTACGTAAATGATCTCCCACCAATAATAATACTCCCAATGACCCCATATAGGGGACATTATTTTTGGGAGAGATTATTTATAGAAGGGGGCTTAAAGAATAAAAGGGACATTTTTTTTATAAAAGGGGTCATTGGGGACATTGTGAAAATAAAGGGTCATTTGAGGACTTTATGAATATAACTGGGGTCATTAATATAAGGAGGCATTAGGGGAGCAGTATTTATGTCAGGGGGCACAATTGGGCAGTATTAAATTAAGGTGCACTTGGGCTTTATGACAGGGATCTTACAGCTCATTTTTATTGCTGATCAGTCTCAGGATGCATCAATAAGAGAACAGGGTTATGACACTTGGGACCCCACTGATCAGCTGTTTGAAGGGGCCATGACGCACGTGCAGGCAGGGTGACCCCTTCTCTGTTTATATTGCACGCTGTACTGTTTTATAGTGACCATGGGATGTATAGGATGAGGCTATAGTTGCATGGCCACTATGTAACAAATGATACAATGTAAACAGAGAAGGGCTCATGGTGCTTGTACAAGTGCTGTGGTCCTCTTCAAATAGCTGATCAGTGGGGGTCCCAGGTGTTGGAACTTCAGTGATTTTTTTTTTTTTTTTTTTTTACTTATTGAAAAAGGAGCCAAAGATGTTTGTGTTGCATACTTTACAGAGACAAGTCACAACTGGAAGAAAAATTAGTCATGGCGGTCCAGTCCAGCTAGAGACAGAATGTGAATGATTGCAGTCCGAGACATCACGTGTAAGTCGTGAAATGTTTCCTGTGCTGTATTCACCTAAATTGTCTGCAGAGTCTGTAGTTACCACTATATGGTCACCGTATAATAAGTAATTTCTTTATATATCGCCAACATATTCCGCAGCACTGTACAATTTGTAGGGTTCAAGTACTGACAAAAAAGATACATTACAAAGAAATATTCAATTCACACACTGGGACTGAGGGCCCTGCTCGCAAGAGCTTACAATCTATGAGGTAGAGGAGGTGACACAAGAGCTACAATCTATGAGGTAGAGGGGTGACACAAGAGCTACAATCTGAGAGAGGGGGGTGACACAAGAGGTAGCAGGGGCGGCATCGGAGGTAGCATTGCTTATACAATGGTCAGACAATTTTGTGATAGAGGTTACTGTCATTACACATATATAAAACTGTATGAGCCGTCACCAGTCATGTCCTTTAACGTGCAGATGGTGCCTGGACATATAAAGTATATTGATAATATTGGTAGACCAGAGTTGGGAGCCCACTTGGATGTATTTGCCACTGGACGTCATGGCTATGCTGAGCCCATACACCGCAATGACCATGGCCATGTGCTGACATTGCTACCTTCATATGGTAATCTCTTAAGAAGGACAAGTGGAGTAATGATATAAACACTCAAAAAAGACAAAAGTAAATATCTTCCTTATGAAGGGTCCAGTGAGGGTGGTTGTGTATGTTAAAGGGTGGCAAATGGTGGTATCGATCATAGGCCATGCATAGCAAGATGGTGGATTCTAGCACAAAATTGAAATGAATGAAGTACAGTACAGACCAAAAGTTTGGACACACCTTCTCATTCCAAGAGTTTTCTGTATTTTCATGACTATAAAAATTGTTGATTCACACTGAAGGCAGCAAAACTATGAATTAACACATGTGGAATTATATACTTAATAAAAAAGTGTGAAACAACTGAAAATATGTCTTATATTCTAGGTTCTTCAAAGTAGCCACCTTTTGCTTTGATTACTGCTTTGCACACTCTTGGCATTCTCTTGATGAGCTTCAAGAGGTAGTCACCTGAAATGGTCTTCCAACAGTCTTGAAGGAGTTCCCAGAGATGCTTAGCACTTGTTGGCCCTTTTGCCTTCACTCTGCGGTCCAGCTCACCCCAAACCATCTCGATTGGGTTCAGGTCTGGTGACTGTGGAGGCCAGGTCATCTGGCGTAGCACCCCATCACTCTCCTTCTTGGTCAAATAGCCCTTACACAGTCTGGAGGTGTGTTTGGGGTCATTGTCCTGTTGAAAAATAAATGATGGTCCAACTAAACGCAAACCGGATGGAATAGCATGCCGCTGCAAGATGCTGTGGTAACCATGCTGGTTCAGTATTCCTTCAATTTTGAATAAATCCCCAACAGTGTCACCAGCAAAGCACCCCCACACCATCACACCTCCTCCTCCATGCTTCACAACCAGGCATGTAGAGTCCATTTGTTCACCTTTTCTGCGTCGCACAAAGACACGGTGGTTGGAACCAAAGATCTCAAATTTGGAGTCATCAGACCAAAGCACAGATTTCCACAGGTCTAGTGTCCATTCCTTGTGTTCTTTAGCCCAAACAAGTCTCTTCTGCTTGTTGCCTGTCCTTAGCAGTGGTTTCCTAGCAGCTATTTTACCATGAAGGCCTGCTGCACACAGTCTCCTCTTAACAGTTGTTGTAGAGATGTGTCTGCTGCTAGAACTCTGTGTGGCATTGACCTGGTCTCTAATCTGAGCTGCTGTTAACCTGCGATTTCTGAGGCTGGTGACTCGGATGAACTTATCCTCCGCAGCAGAGGTGACTCTTGGTCTTCCTTTCCTGGGACGGTCCTCATGTGAGCCAGTTTCTTTGTAGCGCTTGATGGTTTTGGCCACTGCACTTGGGGACACTTTCAAAGTTTTCCCAATTTTTCAGACTGACTGACCTTCATTTCTTAAAGTAATGATGACCACTCGTTTTTCTTTACTTAGCTGCTTTTTTCTTGCCATAATACAAATTCTAACACTCCATTCAGTAGGACTATCAGCTGTGTATCCACCTGACTTCTGAACAACACAACTGATGGTCCCAACCCCATTTATAAGGCAAGAAATCCCACTTATTAAACCTGACAGGGCACACCTGTGAAGTGAAAACCATTTCAGGTGACTACCTCTTGAAGCTCATCAAGAGAATGCCAAGAGTGTGCAAAGCAGTAATCAAAGCAAAAGGTGGCTACTTTGAAGAACCTAGAATATAAGACATATTTTCAGTTGTTTCACACTTTTTTGTTAAGTATATAATTCCACATGTGTTAATTCATAGTTTTGATGCCTTCAGTGTGAATCTACAATTTTTATAGTCATGAAAATACAGAAAACTCTTGGAATGAGAAGGTGTGTCCAAACTTTTGGTCTGTACTGTACATTTGGACACCCATTATAGGAGATTAGACTGGAAGATGCAGAGAGTCTTGGGTAGTCTTGAGCTCATGAGGAGGTCACAAGAGGTCAGCCTCAGCAGGAACATGTGCATGGGCTGCGGGAGAGTCTCTTTTTTTTTTTTTTTTTCAAAGACAAAGATCAAGCTGGAGTTTCTGATAAGATCCATAGAATACATGATAGAGAAAGGGATGGAGAGCAGGAGATGAATCCCCCATTAGGTGGAAGTAGTCTGGGTAGAAAGTGCTTGTGTTCGACATTTTCCGGATAAGTTCACTTTCATTGTTCACCTGTAATAGAAAAAAAAATGCTCAGCGTTTTCTCATAATCAGTAATGTCCTAGATGTGCACCAAATAATGGTGGTCTACAGTGAGGTGTCAACAATATTTGCCCAGATTGGTTTTCCAGGTGAGCTCTACTGTACTGAATGATGCTGAGCTGCCATACTGCGCAGAACTGATGGACAAATGTGGAACGGTATCCTAACCTGAACCCAACAAGTTATGGATGTGAAATATTGGGATTCTGCCAAAAAAAAAAAAAAAGCAGGAAAGCATTCCTTTCCAGCCATGTTTCTCAAACGGTGGGTCCTGACCCCCTGGGGAGTTGTGTAAAGACTTCCAGCGGGTGTCACACGTTAACCAGGTATTGAGCTGTGAGTAACTTCTCAGCAGTCACTGCTCTTAGTTTCCAGGTTCCTGTCTGTGATCCCGTGCCAGCATCACCATGATTTAGTGCGAGAAGGACTGGAGGCCTAATAGTGGCAGGTACTGAGAACCACCATACTCACTCCTCGGGTCCCAGGCTTTAAGCTATATGGGTGCTGGGGGCATTATATTGTGTGGGACATTGTACTGTGAGTGGGGAACAAGATAGGGCAATATATTGTGTGAGGGCCACTGAGGGGGCATTATACTGTCAGTAGAGTGACAGTGGGAGAATCTGAGGGGGGCATCTGTGCTGTGTTTTCAGTTTTCTAATCTATCAGAAGATAAGTGTGAAAAATACCAAGAGTTTATTAACCCCTTCCCGCTCTGCGTTGTAGTGTTACGTTTTGTTGAGGGTATAGTTAATGCTCAGCGCACCATAATAGTATGGTTCATATCTGTAGGAGACACAGGAGCCTTGTCTGTACATCACTTCTGGTTGTATTATACTGCCAGGATCCCGGGGTAACTGTGCCAGATTAACCCCTCACATACAGTGATCAATAGCAATTATGGCATCTGGATTGATAGAAGGGGGGGGGGGGGCGCTCATTGTTTCAACCTTTATGCCCCTCCTCTGGAGACAGATCAGTGTTACAAGGGGAGGGCTGAGGCAGGAGGTCCATCAACAACTTCTCAGCGTCCATGAGATGTGCAGTAAGTCTTGGTCACTCCTCTCCCTTCTCTTCCCTCACCTCTCCATAGACTTATATGAACTGTAGCCTATTTTCAATGAAGATGGATCTGACAGTGAATTGGGAAGTTTAGCAGCCAGGAGAGAAGCATTTTCTTCAGATAAGATATATCGCAAAGTTTCTTATGCACTGAAACTGTTCATTAATCCACTTAATTAATTGAGAACCAAAATCGGTCAACTCAAAATAAATTCAGACCCCAAATTAAATCCAAAAATTAAATTTGACCCCACATCTGACCCTCAATCAGACCCCTAAATGGTTATGACCCAAATACAACTAGAATATGTAAACTTCCAAGAAAAAAAAAA
The DNA here is from genome assembly GCA_947044405.1 of Leptodactylus fallax. Classification (NCBI taxonomy): domain Eukaryota; kingdom Metazoa; phylum Chordata; class Amphibia; order Anura; family Leptodactylidae; genus Leptodactylus; species Leptodactylus fallax. The sequence continues at coordinate 130,542 of CAMRHE010000361.1, forward strand.
AAAACCGACCAGATCCTTCTATTTCCTCCCATCTCCTCACAGACCACTTCACTTCTGGTCTCAGTCACACAAACTGCTCAGCTTTAGGACATTGATTGACATTTGACTACATTATACAGGCAGCACGGAGTTCAGTGGTTAGCATAGTTGCCCTGCAGTGCTGGAGTCCCAGGTTCGAATCTGGCCAAGGACTAAATTTAAGACATTTTTATGTTCTCCTTGTGTCTGTGGGTTTCCTCCATCGCTCCAAACACATACTGATAGGGAATTTAGATTGTGAGCCATATATGGGACAGTGACTGACAATATCTGTAAAGCGCTGCTGAATATGATGGCGCTATACAAGTGTGTAAATTGCTGCCACGTAAAATTGCCTGACACTCACCAATGACAGGGTTTTGGTATTTTGGGCTCTGAACTGCTTAATCTGGTGCATAGTTCAGTCCTATTGCTCACATGCCCATTGGAAGTGCCTTTGTTTATGGAGACGGGTTTAGCAATGGGCACTATTACTGGTCTGCACCTACATGTATATGCAGCAAGCTGTAATGTACATTTCTGTCATAGCTAGCAGTAACTTTTTCATTAATTCATGGTACAGTAGTTCTTCTATGAGTAACGTTTACTTATGTGAATCAATGAGCCTTGGGCACCCATGACCTTGTCACCATTTCACCAATTGCCCTTGCTTAAACCACTTTGACTGACCACTGCATACCAAATACACCCTCAACAACTACTGTTTGGCAGATGTTCTGACAGTTGTGTAACCATGCAATCTGGCCCTTGTTAAAGATGCTCATATTCTTGTGCTTGCCCATATTCTAGTGTCTAAAGAGACCACATAGTATAATAATGTCACTTTTCACTTTGACATAACTTTGGCTCTGTTTGCCATAGATAGCTAGAAAATGGATACATGGGTTTCTAGGAGCCCTAAGAGTGTTCTTCGTGGTTTTAGAGATAAGGATCCTAGGAATCGGACAGTGTCATACACTATGTTTTAAACCAATTTAAACTGTGTTTTGTGCCAATCTTGGTTGTGCCGAAATGAACCAGGTACTCGAGCTGCTGAAAACACAAAACGAATCGAGAGGTTCGCCCATCTCTAGTCATTATACTGTGTGGGTGGGCACTACTGGTGAATTATACTGTGTGGGGGAACTAAGGGGACTTTATATTGTGTTGGTGGGCACTAAGGGGGCAGTATATTGTGAGGGACACTAAGAGGGTCCATCGCTGTATGTTACAGAGGTAAGCACTATTACTTTAATGGGGCACAAAAAGACTGGGCAGGGTTAGAGGTATGACTTAACTTATGTAAGGTTTGTCCCTCTCTCTGTCTTCTGAAATTTAAGAAATGTGATTTTGACTTCCCCATTAAAGTCAGTGGGGAAAAAAGTCCAAAACAACTTTGCAATATAAGTTAACACGCTGCATGTGTAAAATCTGCCCCATCTGTACATTATTTTCCACATCATACAATATTTTAATAGAACCCTATAAAAAAACATGAAATCTGCAATAACTATAATAACATTAGTATATTCTGCTGAGATTTCCCACAACTACAGGAACCCCTTGTAATGTATGGCAGAAACCTTTTACAAGCAGAGGACTGGCCTGTGGTCTGCAGTGTGCAGAGCTGTGTGCAGCGCCCTCTATTGGTGGTTACATAGAAATGAGAGGAGCTTCACCTCCCCCTCTACAGGGAGAAGATGGGGGACGGGAATCAGACAAGTTGGATTTTTCCTGCCTAGTTAGAAGATGGAGTACTCCAGCGGTCACTTTATGTGGTTATTACCATGAAGAATGGATGAAACTGACAGATTTTCACAACAAATCTGCATCTGTGCAGCAGCCATTGCATGACTGAGCCATCTGATAGTTTGATGGTTTATAGTCATGGTTTAATCCACTCATAGACTTTCATTGTCTGGAAAACGTCCGAGTGAGTCCATCTAATATCATGAGTAAAAACAGTTCTGCAAGCCTGACTTATCTGGCAATGGCAGGGATTACAAAACTGATCCCTATCCAGCCCCATTATACTCAATGGGATCCATCATTATTGTCAATCTGTTCTTTAGGTCCTACAATGGACAAGAACGGATTAAACAACACAGATGTGAACGCAACCTAAATAAGCCCTAAAACTAGGCCTTGTTGCCTACAGTCATGGCCAAAAGTTTTGAGAATGACACAAATATTCTATTTTCACATGATCTGCTGCCCTCTGGTTTTTATGTGTGTTTGTCAGATGTTTTTATCACATACAGAAATAGAATTGCATTCATATTATGAGTAACAGAAGCTTATATTGACAGTTAGAATGAGTTAATGCAGCAAGTCAATATTTGCAGTGTTGACCCATCTTCTTCAGGACCTCTGCAATTCTCCCTGGCATGCTCTCAATCAACTTCTGGACCAAATCCTGACTGATAGCAGTCCATTCTTGCAGAATCAATGCTTTCATTTTGTCTGAATTTGTTGGTTTTTGTTTGTCCACCCGTCTCTTGATGATTGACCACAAGTTCTCAATGGGATTAAGATCTGGGGAGTTTCCAGGCCATGGACCCAAAATCTCTATGTTTTGTTCCCTGAGCCATTTAGTTATCACCTTTGCTTTATGGCAAGGTGCTCCATCATGCTGGAAAAGGCATTGTTGAGCGCCAAACTGCTCTTGGACGGTTGGGAGAAGTTGCTCTTGGAGGACATTCTGGTACCATTCTTTATTCATGGCTGTGTTTTTAGGCAAGACTGTGAGAGAGCCGATTCCCTTGGCTGAGAAGCAACCCCACACATGAATGGTTTCAGGATGCTTTACAGTTGGCATGAGACAAGACTGGTGGTAGCGCTCACCTCTTCTTCTCCGAATAAGCTGTTTTCCAGATGTTCCAAACAATCGAAAAGGGGATTCATCAGAGAAAATGACTTTCCCCCAGTCCTCAGCAGTCCACTCCCTGTACCTTTTGCAGAATATCAGTCTGTCCCTGATGTTTTTTCTGGAGAGAAGTGGCTTCTTTGCTGCCCTCCTTGAGACCAGGCCTTGCTCCAAGAGTCTCCGCCTCACAGTGTGTGCAGATGCACTCACACCTGCCTGCTGCCATTCCTCAGCAAGCTCTGCACTGCTGGTAGCCCGATCCCGCAGCTGAAACACTTTTAAGAGACGGTCCTGCCGCTTGCTGGTCTTTCTTGGGCGCCCTGGAGCCTTTTTGGCACCAATGGAACCTCTCTCCTTGAAGTTCTTGATGATGCGATAGATTGTTGACTGAGGTGCAATCTTTCTAGCTGCAATACTCTTCCCAGTTAGGCCATTTTTGTGCAGTGCAATGATGACTGCACGTGTTTCTTTAGAGATAACCATGGTTAACAGAAGAGAAACAATGATGGCAAGCACCAGCCTCCTTTTAAAGTGTCCAGTGGTGTCATTCTTACTTAATCATGACAGATTGATCTCCAGCCCTGTCCTCATCAACACCCACACCTGTGTTAATGGAGCAATCACTGAAACGATGTTAGGTGGTCCTTTTAAGGCAGGGCTGCAATGATGTTGAAATGTGTTTTGGAGGATAAAGTTCATTTTCTAGGCAAATATTGACTTTGCAAGTAATTGCTGTTAAGCTGATCACTCTTTATAACATTCTGGAGTATATGCAAATTGCCATTAGAAAAACTGAAGCAGTAGACTTTGTAAAAATTAATATTTGTATCATTCTCAAAACTTTTGGCCATGACTGTATGTGCACATAAATACATACATACATACACACACATATATATTTATACATACATACATACATACATACATACATACAGGGCTCTCACTTCTATCGTGTGAATATATTTCTCACTGTATAATGTTTTATATTGTCTGTAGTATAATCCTACTATTTATGAGCTGTGTAGGATGTTCTTTATATATAGATAAAATCTATTATAGTGAATATAATTTTTTTTTCTTAACTTTGTCCATATGGGATGTACTTTCTCTAGATTTGTATGTGAATAACTAATGGATTACAGGCTAGGTGTGAAGTAACTTCTCATTCCTGATACAAAGTTGTAGGGTGAGGGGTCGGGGCTAGACGTCCTGGAGTCATCTTAATCTAATTAATTTAGGTCAGTGTATAGATAAGAGAAAGCAGTGGAAATGTACAATGTCCCAATACAGCATGGGGGGGGGAGGGGGGTATGAAGAGACAATTAACCCTACTGTGGGCGGGTCTGTCTGGGCTTTCATTATCATTACCTGCTCAGCGTTTTATCATCAGTAATGTCCTAGATGTGCACCAAATAATGGTGGTCTACAGTGAGGTGTCAACAACATTTGCTCAGATTGGTTTTCCAGGTGAGCTCTACTGTACTGAATGACGCTGAGGGGGGGGGCGCTCATTGTTTCAACCTTTATGCCCCTCCTCTGGAGACAGATCAGTGTTACAAGGGGAGGGCTGAGGCAGGAGGTCCATCAACAACCTCTCAGCGTCCATGAGATGTGCAGTATGTCTTGGTCACTCCTCTCCCTTCTCTCCATAGACTTATATGAACTGTAGCCTATTTTCAATGAAGATGGATCTGACAGTGAATTGGGAAGTTTAGCAGGCAGGAGAGAAGCATTTTCTTCAGATAAGATATATCACAAAGTTTCTTATTCACTGAAACTGTTCATTAATCCAGTTAATTGCTGGGACGCAGCGGCCGGATGATCAGCAGCTTATGTAGAGTAGGTGAAGATCAAATGTGAATCAGTAGATTCACCGTCTAGCGCTGGATCACTGGAATTGTTTACATTCAGTGGTCACATGATCGGCAGTCACATGAACCCAGTAGAGGACTGAGGTGGACACACCCCCTAGGAGGCGTGACAGGTGGAGTGAGCGAGTGATTTCTATTGGCTCACTGCAGACAGCATCAGGAAAGGGGGTGGCACCGAATGAATGGGCTGACCTTTATAAAGCAGGCGAGGCTCAGTGTGGCGTCGGCTACTCTATACACTGGAGCGCACCGTCACCGCTCTATACGCTGGAGCGCACAGTCAGCGCTCTATACGCTGGAGCGCACCGTCAGCGCTCTATACGCTGGAGCGCACCGTCAGCGCTCTCTACGCTGGAGCGCACCGTCAGCGCTCTCTACGCTGGAGCGCACCGTCAGCGCTCTCTACGCTGGAGCGCACCGTCAGCGCTCTCTACACTGGAGCGCACCGTCAGCGCTCTCTACACTGGAGCGCACCGTCAGCGCTCTATACACTGGAGCGCACCGTCACCGCTCTATGCACTGGAGCGCACCGTCAGGGCTCTATGCACTGGAGCGCACCGTCAGCGCTCTCTACACTGGAGCGCACCGTCAGCGCTCTATACACTGGAGCGCACCGTCAGCGCTCTATACACTGGAGCGCACCGTCAGCGCTCTATACACTGGAGCGCACCGTCAGCGCTCTATACACTGGAGCGCACCGTCAGGGCTCTATACACTGGAGCGCACCGTCAGCGCTCTATACACTGGAGCGCACCGTCAGCGCTCTATACACTGGAGCGCACCGTCAGCGCTCTATACACTGGAGCGCACCGTCAGGGCTCTATACACTGGAGCGCACCGTCAGCGCTCTATACACTGGAGCGCACCGTCAGCGCTCTATACACCGGAGCGCACCGTCAGCGCTCTATACACTGGAGCGCACCGTCAGCGCTCTATACACTGGAGCGCACCATCAGGGCTCCAGGAACTGCAGTTGTAACTGCAATTTTGAAATTTATAGCCGCTTAGACCAATCGATAAGTTTATTAGTATTAGATCCTGACGAACCTGATACAGATAACACAGGGGAAACGCGTAGAGCAAGTTTATTTTCTATTTTTGAGTTAGTTGACCATGAGCCATACCACTTGGGGGCATGAAGGACTGACAGGAGACTGGGGCAGTCTGAGTAGCCTGGAGAGTAGTTGGTGGAATTTGAGTCCCTAATGGAAATGGTAGCTGTATATCCCTGGAGTCAACATAGGGGATATCAGTAATGGCTGCAATATAGGTGTTTATTGACCATAGGGGTCAGAATATCGTGGTTTCCCTTATGGTTATAATATTTTAATGACAGGAAATGAAATTACTGTGACCTGTACCTAGATTACTGACTTATGTACTTACTACAGACTCGGGTTGTGGAGGTATATCATGGCTGTGCGGCAGTCTAGTCAGTGAGGCTTTACAGATTGTGTGTGGGGTCCAGGTGTTTGGGGTTTTCCTAGAACTAAGAGCAACTGACAAAATACTGACCTGTTGCAGGACGCAGCCGTGATACTATAACCTTAGTCTAAGGGTGGTGAAAGTATCTAATTACACCCTAGGTCCGGTGGAAAATTGGATCGTGTGAATACTGTCTAACATTTAAATCCTGAATAAACTCCGAATAGACAGGCACAGACCACATTGACCTGTCTTTTAGTAGACTAGTGGACGTCCTTTGTGTATTTTTTATTTTAAGATATTAAAAGTTAAGTTTTATCGTGTGAAACCATTTATTTTCTGAGATATTAACTTATGTAAGGTTTGTCCCTCTCTCTGTCTTCTGAAATTTAAGAAATGTGATTTTGACTTCCCCATTAGTCAGTGGGGAAAAAAAAATCCAAAACAACTTTGCAATATAAATTAACACGCTGCAGGTGTAAAATCTGCCCCATCTGTAGTTTATTTTCCACATCATACAATATTTTAATAGAACCCTATAAAAAAAATATGAAATCTGCAATAACTGTAATAACATTAGTATATTCTGCTGAGATTTCCCACAACTACAGGAACCCCTTGTAATGTATGGCAGAAACCTTTTACAAGCAGAGGACTGGCCTGTGGTCTGCAGTGTGCAGAGCTGTGTGCAGCGCCCTCTATTGGTGGTTACATAGAAATGAGAGGAGCTTCACCTCCCCCTCTACAGGGAGAAGATGGGGGACGGGAATCGGACAAGTTGGGTTTTTCCTGCCTAGTTAGAAGATGGAGTAGTCCAGCGGTCACTTTATGTGGTTATTACCATGAAGAATGGATGAAACTGACAGATTTTCACAACAAATCTGCATCTGTGCAGCAGCCATTGCATGACTGATCCATCTGATAGTTTGATGGTTTATAGTGACGGTTTGTTAATCCATTTATAGATTTTCATTGTTTGGAAAACATCCGAGTGAGTCCATCTAATATCGTGAGTAAAAACAGTTCTGCAAGCCTGACTTATCTGGCAATGGCAGGGATTACAAAACTGATCCCTATCCAGCCCCATTATAGTCAGTGGGATCCATCATTATTGTCAATCTGTTCTTTAGGTCCTACAATGGACAAGAACGGATTAAACGCAGATGTGAACGCAACCTAAATAAGCCCTAAAACTACACCTTGTTGCCTACACTAAATGTATCTATCCCTGACATACTGTACAAAACATAGGGGGCGGAGCACAGCGCCATCTATTGGTTTTATGCAATTCATAGAGAAGGAATTGCGTGCGTCCAGGCTTAGGCTGAGACCACTCGTTGCGGAAATGCAGCTTTTTTTTTGTTGTAGGTTTTGCGGCGTTTTTTTTTTTTTTTAAAGCCAAACCCAGGAATGGCTACAAAAGGAATGGGGAATATATACAAAGCTCTTTTACTTCTCCCTTCTGCTCAATCCACTCCTGGTTTTGGCTAAAAAGAACTGCAGCAAAATCTACAACAAAAAAGCTGTTTTTCCACAACGTGTGGCCTCAGCCTTAAAGGGGTTGTCCACTAAAAAAAAAAAAAATTTCTCTGGAGGCTTGGGAAGGTGGAAAAATAAATTAAAAAAAGAAAAAACATTTTCACCTATCCCTGGTGCTCCTGTGTCCCAGGCTGCTGTTTGGTCCCACAGCGTAAGGAAAGAACACAGGATGTCACTCGCATATGTCACCTGTGATGTCCCAATTCCTATCCATAGGCTGCTGAGGCCGCTGATTGGACTCAGCTCTCCAGAAAATCCTTGGGACATCGTGAGAGCGGACAGCGGCCTGGGATACCAGAGCACCGGAGACAGGTGAGTATGTTTTATTTATATATATATTTTTTTTTTTCATACCTTCTTGACCTCAAGAGAAAAATTTATTTTTTTCCTGGACAACCCCTTTAAGAATTGATGACTTATCATTAGGTCAGGTCATTAAAGATTGGTAGGGGTCCGACATCTGGGTCCCCATTAGATGTTTGAAGAAGCTGCAGAATTCAGGTCAGCGCCGCAGTCTCTTCCGTAACTACCAAGCATAGCGCTGTACATTTATGGCTGTAATATTATGCTGAAGTTACTTTAGTGAACAGACATGGAACTCTAATAACTATCTGTTCATTCTCGGTCCCCCTTCCATCTTCTGCCGTCAGAACCTATAACGCTCACATGACTACTGAGACCAATCAGTGACCTCAGCAGTTTCTGGCAAGGAACCAGAGACATATGTGAGTGATGTCATTGGTCTCTCCAGCTACACCTTAAACCACTATTTACAAAAATTAGGAGTTGAAGTAATTAAAATATAACGTTTTATTAATTTGTATAAAAACATAATAGTAATAGGTGAATGGGTTATCAAGACAAAATGTGTTGTCCTAAAAATATTGGATAAATTAGACCACTAAAGGTGGGTTCACACTTGCGTCGGCTCTCCGTCCAACACGAATCCGACCTAAATGTCGGAAAACTGGATAGGGAAAGGTTTGCGATGCTTTGCTTAAAAACCCATTCACTTGAATGGGTTTTTAAAACAATGTGCGGGTGTGCGCTTACACCCTCTGCGCCTCGAAGCCAATTCATCCTAAAGGATGAATGGAGTGTTTATAGCAACGCCCCAACGAGACCCTAATATATGCAAAATTTGATGGACATTAGGGGATAAAGCACTTACTGTGTAAAGCATGCACTCAACCCTGCTGATAATGTCATACAAACAGCTCCTTTTCTGTGAGCTAAAAAGATCATTTTATTATGCATTAGGAGCGTTATCTCAGTTCTAAGTGTTGCAGAATCCCCAGAGGTTCACCTAATATCACATATAGGTCTGTTCAAATAATTCAAATAAGCAATGAATAAACTAAATCCTTGCCCTGTGGCATTAGCTATTAGCAATCTATTAGGTCTCACTGCAGGATGTCGTCCTTTCTTAGTAGTATAATGTTGTACCGTGTTAGCCATTGAAAGTAGTGGACGAGTGAAGAAATCAGGCGATACCTTTTAGAGGCTAACTGAGTATATTTTTGATAAGTAAGCTTTCACGAGTCTAGCTCTCTTCTTCAGACATGGTGTTATACAAGAACTGAAAATTCAGATTATTTATACTCTATACACATGATCTTCAAAGGATTTTAGAGTCCTTAAAAAAACCAAAACAAAATGCAATCTAAGTAGAGAAGTTATTTACAACAGGTCAAAAAATAAACAATCTGGAAAGTTGTGGTGTGTGACAGAGGGATCTGTTATCTGTTTACTATCAGGTGGTGATTTGTGACCCTCACAGCTCATACATAGTGTGACATGAAGCTGGCATGAATATTAAGTCCAAACTGCAGAGTTTTAAATTTTTGCATAAATTTGTACTCCCATTCTTTCCTTTTCTCCTGCATCTTAAAATGTCCCATTAAAACCACAACCCGCAAATCTTCAATAGAGTGGTTTTCTCCAGAGAAATGTGCGGCCACTGGGAGATCTGTTCTGCTGTTATTTAACATTGGATCTTTCTTAGTCCTTTCTTAGTCAAGGTGAAACCTCCCCCTACAACATGGGCTGCTAAGTGCTATAATGTCATGCCCTACAGGGTAGGCTAAACAAACAATGAACACTTTCCCTACCTACTCTTCTCAAGTAATAGTCTCATCAGGGGGCTGCAATTCAGGGAATGTAAATAAAGAGAAAGCAATTAGCTGACAAAGGGCTGGAGCAGTCGCTGTCTAAGGATCTGCTTAGTCAAACTCCGCAGCCCAGCATTGTGTGGCCATGAACAGCCGCTGACTCAAATGTTTAAAGGGAGTCTATCATTCACAAAAACAGTTTTAAGCTAATGGCACATTGAAATGGCCTTTAAAAAGGCCATTCTTCTCCTCCTACCTTTCCTTGTTTTCTTCTCCCAGCCGATTCCAAGATAATTTTTCTTCGTGTATGTAAATGAGCACCCGGGGCGTACCTTCTCTTCGGCGAGCACCCATCGCGTCATCTCTTCTGACCGCCCCTTCGGCCCTTGTGGTGACTCCCCTCTTGGCCTTCTTTCTTCTTGCTCTCCCGAAGGGGCAGTGAGAAGAGATGACGCGATGGGTGCTCGCCGAAGAGAAGGTATGCCCCGGGTGCTCCGTGGTGTTCATTTACATACACAAAGAAACAAATTATCTTGGAAATGGCTGGGAGAAGAAAACAAGGCCATTCCAATGTGCCATTAGCTTAAAACTGTTTTTGCGAATGATAGACTCCCTTTAAATAGTCTAATATGTCCCACCCCTTCCTAGAGTGACATATCGGAGGACCAGTAGAAAGGGCGAATAGAGAACACACCCCTCCGCTGGCTCTCCAATCAGCCATCACACAAAGCGGATATAGGATCAGTGAAGAGACAAGTGTCCCTGGTAACCACGGAAACTGTGCTAGGCTCTTAATATCAGTAGAAATTGCTCTCTTTACATTCTCTGAATTGTAACCCCCAATTGTAGGGTTATTCATGATTTATTACGAGATAAGTGTTTAGGGCTGGTTATTCCTCCCTTTTCTCCTATTGTGTGGTGCTGTCTCTTTTATTTGCATCTGGCTAAATATAGGCCTGACTGGTGGTGGCCTGCACTACCATACACTTCAGAGAGAATAGGAGCACCGTCCACCACCAGTCATACCTACAATCAGTCTGGCGGCGGTCAGGAGGAAAGGACCTCTTGTTCTCACCACCTGGCATAACCCCTTTAGGAATTCTATGAAACTCAGTACCGGTGAAGGGAGAGGCGGCCAGGGCCACAGTCAGTGTCCTTCAGAAGAACACTCTTCACTGGCACTGACCCACCCCTAACCCCAACCCTGTGGGGTCAGCTTAAGGACCCCCTCCCGCCACCCATTATAATATTAGAAACAATGAAAATTACATTACATACATTCAAGTCACTGGACGGACTACTCTCCGGACTGGTGCTCAGCGCTCCTTCCTGCACGATGCTGACATGACCTCACCTCACACACCGGCAGCTTCTACCCAACTGCGTATGGACACAGAGCAGCGTGAGGGAGGAAAATTCTGTATGTAGGTGATAGGTCAGATACCGGGCAGAAGATTAGGGCAGTGGGCAGGTGGATTCAGTCACTACATAATTCAGTGGAGCCGAACTCTCAGACACTATACAGTCCTGTCTGTCCCCCATCTCTTCACTCTCCTGTCCCAGTCTGGCCACCAGTCACTAGAATGAAACCATTAAAAGTGCACTGGATGAGGCGGCTCCTCCCTCCACTCGAAAATTTCGACATAGGAGGCAGCAATCCTGGCACACGCCACAGGAAATCGCGTACAATTGCAGACTTACTCAACTACAAGTTTATGCTCAAAACATATAGCTCTGCCCTTCACCTTGCCAAACAAGCCTATTTCACCGCTCTCATCTCTGCTCGCTCCAGAAACCCTAAAAGACTCAAACTTTTCACTTCTTACTCACTCCCAAGGTGCAGGCGCCATTCACAGACCTTAGTGCAGAGTTCCTGGCCACTTATTTCCATGACTAAATCGATAAGATCCAAATCGGGAAATAACTGCCCAATCCCCAGGCGGCATTGATCCACTTAACAACCACACCATTGATCCACTCAGCTACAACACTTCATCCTGTGCATTTTCATCCAGTTTCAGAAGATGAAGTCTCCTGGCTCCTTTCTTCTCGCCCTACGACCTGCAGTAGTGACCCTTTCCCCTCACACCTTCTCCAGTCTCTGTTGCCTGCTGTCAGGATTTACCTTACTAAAATATATAACATCTCTCTCTCTCTTCTGGAATCTCTCCCTCCTCTTTCAAACATGCTGTCATAACCCCGCTACAGAAGAAATCCTCCCTTGATCCGTCCTGTGCTGCCAACTATCGACTCATCTCAAACCTCCCCTTCATCTCCAAAATCTTGGAACACTTGGTCTGTTCTCATTTAATCTATCTTTCCACTAACACTCTTATTGACCCCTTACAATCTGGCTTCCCCACTCTACTGAAACAGCCCTCGCAAAAGTCTCCAATGATCTCCTGATGGCTAAATGTAATGGTGACTATTCTCTTCTTATTCTTCTGGATCTCTCAGCTGCACTTGACACTGTTGACCATCAACTCCTCCTCACTATGATCTGCTCTGTCTGCCTCACGAACACTGCGCTCTCTTGGTTCTCCTCTTATCTCTCAGATCGCACTTTCAGTGTATAATTTGCGGGCTCTGTTTCTTCCCCTCTTCCCCTTGCCGTTGGGGTTCCTCAGGACTCGGTCCTAGGTCCCCTGGTCTTCTCACTCTTCACAGCCCCCATTGGACAAACCATCACTAGATTTGGCTTCCGGTACCATCTTTATGCTGACACCCAATAATATACGTCATCCAGTGACATCACCCCTGCACTAATACAAAATACCAGTGACTGTCTCTCTGCTGTCTCAAATATCATCTCTTCGCTCTATCTGAAACTGAATCTCTCAAAGACTGAACTACCACTGTTTCACTCTCGCCTTGACTACTGTAACTCCTTACTAATCTGTCTTCCCCTTACTAAACTCTCCCCTCTACAATCTATTCTGAATGCGGCGGCCAGGCTCATCTGTCAATCTAGACGTTACAGCGATGCCTCAGGTCTATGTCAGTCACTACATTGGCTGCCTATTCATTATACTACACAATACAATATAAACTTATCCCCCTCATCCACAAGGCTCTCCATAATGCTGCACTTCCCTACATTTCCTCCCTCATCTCTGTCTATCATCCAACCCGTGCTCTCCATTCACTCAATGACCTAAGACTAACATCCTCTATTATCAGAACCTCTCACACTCGTATACAAGACTTCTCACGAGTTGCACCACTTCTCTGGAATGTTATACCCCGGACAATCAGATTAACTCCCAATTTCTACAGCGTTTAGCGCAAACTAAAGACATATCTTTTCAGACAGGCCTATCACAATTCCTAATGTAAACCCTTCTGCAGTTAGATTCCCTAAAACGAATCCTCCTTTGGTTACGCTCCTACATTATCCCACAGGATATGATGCCTTATTGGACTGTCCATTAAAGGACACTGACTGGTGACAGCTCATACAGCTTTGTGTAATGAGTCACCTCTATCACAAAAATGGCTTCTTTACTGCATAAGCAATGCTACCTCTGATGCTGCCCCTACTACCTCTTGTGTCACCCCTCTACCTCAGCCTGAGCAGAGAAAACGCGCATGGTGTCTAGTAACTGCACAAGTACACCCTTTATTTCTCTTCTCATTTATACCTTTTTGCTGCCTTGCGGTTATTTCCAAAAGGAGTCAATAACTAAAGCGCCTTGTACAGCTGCAGTGAAGAGCGCCCTCTATCGGATTTATAACCTGTACCTCTGACAGTGGGCTAGGATTAGATCATATGACCTAGAGATGACGTCCCCTAGGAAGTCCTAAATGGGAGTGATCGGGGCTGAGAAATTATCCCCACACATATATAACCCTAATTCCAATGAAGTTGGGACGTTGTGTAAAACATAAATAAAAACAGAATACGCTGATTTGCAAATCCATTTCAGCCTATATTCATCTGAATACACTACAAAGACAAGATATTTAATGTTCAAATGGATAAACTTTATTGTTTTTTTGTAAATATTCACTCATTTTGAATTTGATGCCTGCAACATGTTCCAAAAAAGCTGGGACTGGGCCCGGGGCCTGTTTACCACTGTTATATCACCTTACAGTTTACCAACACTCAATAACCGTTTGGGGACTGAGGACATAAATTGTTGAAGCTTTGTAGGTGGAATTCTTTCCCATTCTTGCTTGATGTACAACTACAGTCCGGGGTCTTTGCTGTTGTATTTTGCACTTCATAATGTGCCGAACATTTTCAATGGGAGACAGGTCTGGACGGCAGAAAGGCCAGTCTAGTACCCGCACTCTTTTACTATGAAGAGTGCACCTGCAGAATGTGGCTTGGCATTGTATTGCTGAAATAAGCAGGGACGTCCCTGAAAAAGACGTAGTTTGGATGGGAGCATATGTATCTCCAAAACCTGTATGTACCTTTCAGCATTAATGGTGCCTTCACAGATGTGCAAACCCTGCCATGGGCCAGTAACACCCCCCCATGCCAGATGGGCACTAACACACCCCCCATACCATCAGAGATGTGCCATGGGTACTAACACCCCCCCATACCATCAGAGATGTGCCATGGGTACTAACACCCCCCCATACCATCAGAGATGTGCCATGGGTACTAACACCCTCCCCCCATACCATCAGAGATGTGCCATGGGTACTAACACCCCCCTATACCATCAGAGATGTGCCATGGGCACCCCCCCCCGGGGGGGCCCCCCCCCCCCCCCCCCCTCGGACTAACACCCCCCCATACCATCAGAGATGTGCCATGGGCACTAACATCCCCCCCATACCATCAGAGATGCTGCCTTTTGCCCCCCCCCCCCCCAACTCAGGTGTGCCATGGGTCTCCCCTGATACCATCAAAGATCTGCAGGACCCCCCCCCCATCAGGATGTGCCGACAGTCCTTTTCCTCTTTGGCCCGGAGGACACGACGTCCATGATTTCCAAAAACAATGTGAAATGTGGACTGCTCAGACCACAGGACACTTTTCCACTTTGCGTCAGTCCATCTCAGATGAGCTGAGAAGCCGGCGGCGTTTCTGGGTGTTGTTGATCTATGGCTTTCGCTTTGCATGGTAGAGATTTAACTTGCACTTGTAGATGTAGCGACAAACTGTGTTCATTGACAATGGTTTTCTGAAGTGTTCCTGAGCCCATGTGGTAATATCTGTTACAGAATGATGTCGGTTTTTAATGCAGTGCCGCCTGAGGGATCGGAGGTCAGGGGCATTCAGATTTGTCCACATTCTCTGAATCTTTTGATGAGATTATGGACTGTAGATGATGAAATCAATAAATTCCTTGCAATTGTACATTGAGAAACGTTATTAAACTGTTGCACTATTTGCTCACGTAGTTGTTCACAAGCGAGGATGGGGAGAGGTTCACCACTTTGTGAATGGCTGAGCCTTTCGGGGATGTCCCTTTATACCCAGTCATGATAATCACTTGTTTCCAATTAACCTGTTCACCTGTGGAATGCTCGAAACATGAGTGAATATTTGCGAAGAAAAACAATAAAGTTTATCCGTTTGAACATTAAATATTGTCTTTGTAGTGTATTCAATTGAATATGGGTTGAAAAGGATTTGCAACTCATCGTATTCTGTGTTTATTTGTTTTACACAACGTCCCAACTTCATTGGAATTGAGGTTGTTTAACGTCTACAGACAAGACTTTCTGTTGTGTGTGGTAGGTGAGCAAAGGGTTAACAGCAGTGCGCTATCTGCGGTGTGCTTGTGTAATAACACCATGCTGCCTGCAACTGCACAGAAGTGTTTATCAAGCTGTAGTTAGTGCGCAGCGCCATCTATTGCAATCCCCTTGTATGTACACCATGCTGCCCGCTGTAGTTTGTGCGCAGCGCCATCTATTGCAATCACCTTGTATGTACACCATGCTGCCTGTTGTAGTTCGTTTGGAGCGCCATCTATTGCAATAATATTGTATGTACACCATGCTGCCTGCTGTAGTTTGTGCGCAGCGCCATCTATTGGTTTTAAACCTTTTCTGACATAGGAACTAGAGTAGTATAATGTACCGTGTTAGCCATTGAAAGTAGTGGAAGAGTGAAGAAATCAGCCGATACCTTTTAAAGGCTAACTAAGTATATTTGATGATAAGCTTTCGGAAGTACTATCTCCCTTCATCAGACATGGTGTTATACAAGAACTGAAAATTCACAGATTTTTTATACCCTATAGGCATGGTCCTTCAAAGGATCTTAAGAGTCCTTTAAAAAAAACAAAATGTAATCTAAGTAGAGAAGTTATTTACAACCGGTCAAAAAATAAACAATCTGAAAAGTTGTGGTGCGTGACAGAGGGACCTGTTATCTGTTTGCTATCAGGTAGTGATTTGTGACCCTCACAGGTCATACATAGTGTGACATGAAGCTGGCATGAATATTAAGTCCAAATTGCAGAGTTTGAAATTTTTGCATAAACTTGTATTCCCATTCTTTCCTCTCCTTATGCGTCTTAAAATGTCCTATCAAAACCACAACCCGCAAATCATCAATTTAGGGACCCAATGTGCACCCCAGTATGCAAATCTTTTAATGGTAGAATTGGAAGGAGCATATTTATCAAAGTGCACCACCAAACCTATGATTTACCTTTGCTATATCGATGATATCCTTGTCATCTGGACTGCAGGTGAGGAGGCCCTACTTCAATTCCATAATGACTTCAATGACTTTCACCCTACCATCAACCTTAAACTTAGCTATTCAGGGAGTGAAATCCACTTTCTGGATACCACAATATACATTAAAGACCACCGGCTACTCACATCGATATACCACAAACCCACAGACAGAACGGCCTACCTGAGAAACGACAGCTTCCACCCCAAGCACACAAGACAATACATTATCTACAGCCAGGCTATGCCATACAATCGTATTTGCTCCGACAAAACAGACCTGGACAAGCACCTCCTGGATCTGAGGAAGAAATTTCTCCGATTGGGATACAAACCAAAAGTGACGGACAACCAATTATACAAAGCGGCAGCCATTAACAGAGACAGTCTGCTCACATATAGAGAGACCCAGAAAGAAGCCCGAGTGCCCCTAGTTGTCACCTACAACCCACAGCTGGAGATCCTACGAAGGATTGCCAAGGAGCTCCAACCTGTGCTACATAGGGACAACAGACTCAAGGACATATTTCCAGTCCCCCCTCTCCTTTCCTTTCGACAACCACCAAACCTGCGGCGTATTATTGTCCGGAGTGCCCTGAAGGCCCCAACTGAAAATGGCACCTCACCTTGTCTGCAAAACAGGTGCAAGACCTGCAGGCACATCCACACCGCTGACAGTGTACCTATCCCACAGTCACAACAGGTGCACAGAATTAGGGAGACATTTTCCTGCAGGTCTTCCAATGTGGTGTACCTCATAATGTGTGTTCAATGTCCCACCACAGGCCTCTATGTGGGGGAAACAGGGCAGAGACTTAGTCAGTGCATGAACTCACATAGATCCAATATTAATAACAGCAGAACAGATCTCCCAGTGGGCGCACATTTCTCCGGAGAAAACCACTCTATTGAAGATCTGCGGGTTGTGGTTTTAATGGGACATTTTAAGACGCAGAAGGAGAGGAACGAATGGGAGTACAAGTTTATGCAAAAATTTCAAACTCTGCAATTTGGACTTAATATTCATGCCAGCTTCATGTCACACTATGTATGACCTGTGAGGGTCACAAATCACCTCCTGATAGCAAACAGATAACAGATCCCTCTGTCACGCACCACAACTTTTCAGATTTATTTTTTGACCGGTTGTAAATAACTTCTCTACTTAGATTGCATTTTGTTTTTATAAGGATCTAAGATCCTTTGAAGCCCCATGTCTATAGGGTATAAAAAATCTGTGAATTTTCAGTTTCTTGCACTTCCGAAAGCTTATATACTATATACTATACTAAATAGGAACTAGAGGACATTTTTCCTTCCCACCATATATAGAGCAGCAGGGAGGGGCGGGCACAGGGGGTGTGGCCTGTTCCTTCAGTAAACACAGGCCACATGCTAACAGTTTTAACCCCATAATGACCAAGATGTTTTGCTGCTGGTGTAAAGGGGCGCCATGCTGTATTCTTTCTATATCGGTGTGCCAGGAGCTGCCATCATGATTTACATTTATTTTTGCATATGTTTAGTTGCCTTGCAATGAGGATCTCCATTTTTTGGGCAATAATCGTATTGCATTCATCAAGCATACACTACATGGTAAGAAGTATTGGGCCTCATACACATTGGGGCAGATTTCTTATACCTTGTACACAAGTTTTGTTTAATACAAGGCTTAAATAAAAAAAATAAAAAAATCACTTTTTTTTTTGGGCAAGGCATGGTCTTGTGCAAACGTATTGTGATGTTTTGTTTTTATTTTTTATCTGCGCCGCCAGCGCCACTTTCCTGAAAAAGGGGGCGTTGGCAATGCTGTTAGGGGCAGGGCCATTGGCCCAATAGATTTACTATCATTTACGCCATCAATGAGGCGCACCCTTCACCACCACTGTCGTATGGAGACTGGCATGAGAAACGCCAGTCTTCATAAATATGGCCCACTACATCTATAGGAGCTTCTATGATTTTCCATTCTAAATTCCTAGACATTAATATGGACATGTTCCCACTTATTTCTCTTTTCTGGGGAGGATTTCTAGAAGATTTTGGAGGCGTCTGTGGGATTTTTGCTTTACTCCACTCCATGCCGCACATGACATTGTGCTTGGTTATGTAAGGCTTGCATGCGGCTGCTTGACCATGGATACCCATACCATGAAGCTTCCAGCAGGCCCAGTTATTATACCAGAGGAGGTCTGGACTCTGCAGTTATGGGGTCAGCAGAGAATTGGTGACTTTTCTACACTCTGCTCCTCAGCACTTTGTAACTTCATGTGGTCCGCCTGCACTTCATAGCTGAGTTCCTTCCACCTTCTAGACAGAAGCTGCTGTAAGGAAGACGATCTTTGCAAGAGCCCAAGGGGAAGAAGAGACCTTGTCCTTGTTCACTAGTGGGCTGGAGGGACTCCTCGCCATGTTACAGACGAAAAGGAAGGTGAGTGTAAGGCTCCTGGTGATGCACTATCAGAGCTGTGGGATCAGGTCCTCGTGGGCCTCAGGAGAAAGGTGCTGAAAAGGACCCAGAGACTGAAATTGGTGCTATTGAAGCCATTCCACCAGGTACTCAGGAAGGCTATTGTCATGGAGAGCGACCAGCTGGAAGTCCCTCCTACCATGGAAGTTCCTCTGAAAGAGGGCAGTGTAGAAGTGAAGGCCGGTGAAGCAGAGAGTTGGTCCGGAACTGGAGAATGATTTAACCTGTCAAAAGAAAAAAAAAATGTAATAAGTCTTGTAAAGTTAAACGCTTCAGTACCGCCCATAGACTATATACGACCAGCTCTACGGGAGCTGGCTGTAACTTAAGCCGGAGCTCTCAGAGAAGGTTTATTACCTCCACTGCCATCCCGATCGCCGACAGCGCTCAATGTGCGCTGTATACAGTGCTATGGGTGCCGCCATCTTGCGGCTTCCCTCCGACCCGGCGGCCATGTGATCCGCTGGGATCAGCATCTGTTAGAGCTGCTGGGTCCTACAGAAAAAACTATTTTATAAAGTTTTTGAAGTAGCACTTTGTGTTATTAAATAAAAAAAAAAAAAAGTGAAAAACAGACCCGTTTTCCCTCCTCTTTTGTTTATATTTTCCCAGATATAAAAAAAATTAACACACATGCAAAAATAAAAACATAAAAATAAAGCCCTATGTGTCATCGAAAAAAGACGCAGAAATTAGTTGAATAATGCAAAAAAAAAAAATGTTATAGCCCTCCAAATCCGCACATACAAAAACACTTGAAAATGTGCCTGGTATGGAAGTGGTTAAGGACTTGGTGCCCAATTACCACTTATTGCCTATTTAGGCTTCCCACACATGGCCCTAATGTAACCTCAGATCTAATGACCAGATCTTACTGCATAATAGATCCCTATGAGGTTTTAAAGTGAGGAGGTCAAACTCATTTTCACCACCGGCCACATCAGGATTGTGGCTGCTGTCGAAGGGCCGTTTGTAATTGTGAAACTGCTTAAATGTAATTACTCCTTATCATATTATTAAATAGGCTAAGACGCCATATCCCCATATGACCATATCACATAAATGTAGAGATGGGCAAACCTCTGAAGACTCCTTTCACTTTGGGTTTGGCTAGTTCAGCCAAAACATTTGTTTCAGGCCAAACTTGTTCAAATAGAACCAGAAGTGAAATTATTACACTCCGGGTTCTCTTCAGACTCCAGAGTATAATAGGGGGAGGCCTAGGGGAGGTGTTAAAAAAAAAAAATGAACAGTCATACTCACCTTCACTCACCTCTCCTGGGTCTCCTCCTGGTCCATTTCTGACCTCTTTCAGCCTCCTGGGTGACGTCAAGCGCCCAGGGTCACCCCAGAGTATAGCAATTTCACTTCCGGGTTTGCAAGTGATGAACCCCAAAACTTTGAGATTTAAGCTGAGCATGAAACTTTTGGAACATTCTGGTATGTGTCAACCTGTGAAAGTCAGGAACAGGGTCTTGTGTTTGACATGTTTTAAAGGTTGTTCTTTTTGGATCCTCAGGATAAGTCATCAATAAAAGATCAGTGGGACTCCGATACCTGGGACTCCGATACCTGGGACTCCAATGTGAATGAGATGTGAATATGTCCCCCCCTCATACCATACACATATATGTCCCCCCCCCTCATACCATACACATATATGTCCCCCCCTCATACCATACACATATATGTCCCCCCCCTCATACCATACACATATATGTCCCCCCTCATACCATACACATATATGTCCCCCTCATACCATACACATATATGTCCCCCTCATACCATACACATATATGTCCCCCCTCATACCATACACATATATGTCCCCCCTCATACCATACACATATATGCCCCCCCTCATACCATACACATATATGTCCCCCCCTCATACCATACACATATATGTCCCCCCCTCATACCATACACATATATGTCCCCCCTCATACCATACACATATATGTCCCCCTCATACCATACACATATATGTCCCCCCTCATACCATACACATATATGTCCCCCCCTCATACCATACACATATATGTCCCCCCCTCATACCATACACATATATGTCCCCCCCTCATACCATACACATATATGTCCCCCCTCATACCATACACATATATGTCCCCCCTCATACCATACACATATATGTCCCCCCCCCTCATACCATACACATATATGTCCCCCCCCTCATACCATACACATATATGTCCCCCCCCTCATACCATACACATATATGTCCCCCCTCTCATACCATACACATATATGTCCCCCCCTCATACCATACACATATATGTCCCCCCCCCTCATACCATACACATATATGTCCCCCCCTCATACCATACACATATATGTCCCCCCCCTCATACCATACACATATATGTCCCCCCTCATACCATACACATATATGTCCCCCCCCCTCATACCATACACATATATGTCCCCCCTCATACCATACACATATATGTCCCCCCTCATACCATACACATATATGTCCCCCCCTCATACCATACACATATATGTCCCCCCCCTCATACCATACACATATATGTCCCCCCCTCATACCATACACATATATGTCCCCCCCTCATACCATACACATATATGTCCCCCCTCATACCATACACATATATGTCCCCCCCTCATACCATACACATATATGTCCCCCCCCTCATACCATACACATATATGTCCCCCCCTCATACCATACACATATATCCCCCCCTCATACCATACACATATATGTCCCCCCCTCATACCATACACATATATGTCCCTCCCTCATACCATACACATATATGTCCCCCCCTCATACCATACACATATATGTCCCCCCTCATACCATACACATATATGTCCCCCCATACACATATATGTCCCCCCCTCATACCATACACATATATGTCCCCCCTCATACCATACACATATATGTCCCCCCTCATACCATACACATATATGTCCCCCCCTCATACCATACACATATATGTCCCCCCTCATACCATACACATATATGTCCCCCCTCATACCATACACATATATGTCCCTCCCTCATACCATACACATATATGTGCCCCCCTCATACCATACACATATATGTCCCCCCCTCATACCATACACATATATGTCCCCCCTCATACCATACACATATATGTCCCCCCCTCATACCATACACATATATGTCCCCCCTCATACCATACACATATATGTCCCCCCTCATACCATACACATATATGTCCCCCCCTCATACCATACACATATATGTCCCCCCTCATACCATACACATATATGTCCCCCCCTCATACCATACACATATATGTCCCCCCTCATACCATACACATATATGTCCCCCCCTCATACCATACACATATATATCCCTCCCTCATACCATACACATATATGTCCCCCCCTCATACCATACACATATATGTCCCCCTCATACCATACACATATATGTCCCCCCCCTCATACCATACACATATATGTCCCCCCCCTCATACCATACACATATATGTCCCCCCTTCATACCATACACATATATATCCCTCCCTCATACCATACACATATATGTCCCCCCCTCATACCATACACATATATGTCCCCCTCATACCATACACATATATGTCCCCCCCTTCATACCATACACATATATCCCCCCCTCTCATACCATACACATATATGTCCCCCCCTCATACCATACACATATATGTCCCTCCCTCATACCATACACATATATGTCCCTCACTCATACCATACACATATATGTCCCCCTCATACCATACACATATATATCCCTCCCTCATACCATACACATATATGTCCCCCCCTCATACCATACACATATATGTCCCCCCTCATACCACACACATATATGTCCCCCCTTCATACCATACACATATATATCCCTCCCTCATACCATACACATATATGTCCCCCCCCTCATACCATACACATATATGTCCCCCTCATACCATACACATATATGTCCCCCCCTTCATACCATACACATATATGTCCCCCCTCTCATACCATACACATATATGTCCCCCCCCTCATACCATACACATATATGTCCCTCCCTCATACCATACACATATATGTCCCTCACTCATACCATACACATATATGTCCCCCTCATACCATACACATATATATCCCTCCCTCATACCATACACATATATGTCCCCCTCACACCATACACATATACAATACAGACCAAAAGTTTGGACACACCTTCTCATTCCAAGAGTTTTCTGTATTTTCATGACTATAAAAATTGTAGATTCACACTGAAGGCATCAAAACTATGAATTAACACATGTGGAATTATATACTTAACAAAAAAGTGTGAAACAACTGAAAATATGTCTTATATTCTAGGTTCTTCAAAGTAGCCACCTTTTGCTTTGATTACTGCTTTGCACACTCTTGGCATTCTCTTGATGAGCTTCAAGAGGTAGTCACCTGAAATGGTCTTCCAACAGTCTTGAAGGAGTTCCCAGAGATGCTTAGCACTTGTTGGCCCTTTTGCCTTCACTCTGCGGTCCAGCTCACCCCAAACCATCTCGATTGGGTTCAGGTCTGGTGACTGTGGAGGCCAGGTCATCTGGCGTAGCACCCCATCACTCTCCTTCTTGGTCAAATAGCTCTTACACAGTCTGGAGGTGTGTTTGGGGTCATTGTCCTGTTGAAAAATAAATGTTGGTCCAACTAAACGCAAACCGGATGGAATAGCATGCCGCTGCAAGATGCTGTGGTAACCATGCTGGTTCAGTATTCCTTCAATTTTGAATAAATCCCCAAGAGTGTCACCAGCAAAGCACCCCCACACCATCACACCTCCTCCTCCATGCTTCACGGTGGGAACCAGGCATGTAGAGTCCATTCGTTCACCTTTTCTGTGTCGCACAAAGACACAGTGGTTGGAACCAAAGATCTCAAATTTGGACTCATCAGACCAAAGCACAGCTTTCCACAGGTCTAATGTCCATTCCTTGTGTTCTTTAGCCCAAACAAGTCTCTTCTGCTTGTTGCCTGTCCTTAGCAGTGGTTTCCTAGCAGCTATTTTACCATGAAGGCCTGCTGCACACAGTCTCCTCTTAACAGGTGTTGTAGAGATGTGTCTGCTGCTATAGAACTCTGTGTGGCATTGAGCTGGTCTCTAATCTGAGCTGCTGTTAACCTGCGATTTCTGAGGCTGGTGACTCGGATGAACTTATCCTCCGCAGCAGAGGTGACTCTTGGTCTTCCTTTCCTGGAGCGGTCCTCATGTCAGCCAGTTTCTTTGTAGCGCTTGATGGTTTTGGCCACTGCACTTGGGGACACTTTCAAAGTTTTCCCAATTTTTCGGACTGACTGACCTTCATTTCTTAAAGTAATGATGGCCACTCGTTTTTCTTTACTTAGCGGCTTTTTTCTTGCCATAATACAAATTCTAACACTCCATTCAGTAGGACTATCAGCTGTGTATCCACCTGACTTCTGAACAACACAACTGATGGTCCCAACCCCATTTATAAGGCAAGAAATCCCACTTATTAAACCTGACAGGGCACACCTGTGAAGTGAAAACCATTTCAGGTGACTACCTCTTGAAGCTCATCAAGAGAATGCCAAGAGTGTGCAAAGCAGTAATCAAAGCAAAAGGTGGCTACTTTGAAGAACCTAGAATATAAGACATATTTTCAGTTGTTTCACACTTTTTTGTTAAGTATATAATTCCACATGTGTTAATTCATAGTTTTGATGCCTTCAGTGTGAATCTACAATTTTTATAGTCATGAAAATACAGAAAACTCTTGGAATGAGAAGGTGTGTCCAAACTTTTGGTCTTTACTGTATGTCCCCCCCCCCTCATACCATACACATATATGTCCCCCCCCTCATACCATACACATATGTCCTTCCCTCATACCATACACATATATGTCCCCCCCCCACCCCCCCCCCCCCCCCCTTTCCCCTCCCTCATACCATACACATATATGTCCCCCTCATACCATACACATATATGTCCCTCCCTCATACCATACACATATATGTCCCTCCCTCATACCATACACATATATGTCCCTCCCTCATACCATACACATATATGTCCCCCCTCATACCATACACATATATGTCCCCCTCATACCATACACATATATGTCCCCCCCCTCATACCATACACATATATGTCCCCCTCACACCATACACATACCTGGAGCTGCTCCTGACTGCTGCACACACAAGGCTGGTGTATTCGGTCTGACTAATTATCCAGCCAGGTAATGAAAATGAAAGCCCAGACAGACCCGCCCACAGTAGGGTTAATTGTCTCTTCATACCCCCCCCCCCATGCTGTATTGGGACATTGTACATTTCCACTGCTTTCTCTTATCTATACACTGACCTAAATCAGTTAGATTAAGATGACTCCAGGACGTCTAGCCCAGACCCCTCACCCTACAACTTTGTATCAGGAATGAGAAGTTACTTCACACCTAGCCTGTAATCCATTAGTTATTAGTTATTCACATACAAATCTAGAAAAAAAATACATCCCATATGGACAAAGTTAAGAAAAAAAATTTTATTCACTGTAATAGATTTTATCTATATAGAAAGAACATCCTACACAGCTCATAAATAGTAGGATTATACTACAGACAATATAAAACATTATACAGTAAGAAATATATTCACACAATAGAAGTGAGAGCCCTGTATGTATGTGTGTATGTATGTATATATGTGAGTGTATGTATATATATATATGTGTGTGTGTGTATGTATATATATATGTGTGTGTATGTATATATATATGTGTGTGTATGTATATATATATGTGTGTGTGTGTATATATATGTGTGTGTGTGTATGTATATATATATGTGTGTGTGTGTATATATATATGTGTGTGTGTGTGTATATATATATGTGTGTGTATGTATATATATATATATGTGTGTGTGTGTGTGTATGTATGTGTTTATGTGCACATACATATCCTTACAGTCAGTGAACAGAAACATTGCAAGTATTTACTAACCCACCTAGACCAGGATTCTGGCATACATGGGTGCAAATATGGTGTCTCTTTGACACTCCTTTCTTGCACCTAATATGTGCCATATTTCATTGCTCCCAAATTACCATATTTTACTAAAGTAAGCAGAGATGCCTCAGTGCAACATATTTACTAAAACCCAGGCCCAGACCCCTCACCTGGGTTATGTGACGTCTACAACACTTTCTGGCTGGCAGACATTTACATTGTGGTGCACAGGACAGGAATACATCTGAATTATTAAGAGGACTGGTAGAAAGAGTGGGGGATGGATTAAGAATCATGTACAGATCAAATACAAGCAAATACGTTGTCACAGCTGAGGGTTTATGTGTGAAGAATTCTGATGTGTTCTATTTGCTGCAATCAGGGGCATAACTAGCAAAGCCTGGGCTCACCCCCAGCAAACTATTCACTTGAAAGTAATAACAGACAGAATAACGGACACCTGTCCATTACCCATAGACTAATGTTAAAAAATAATGGACACTTGACGTCAGTCATGAAAGTTTTTTTTAACGGACACAAGAATCATCCTTCCCACTTACTACAATGTATCAGTAACACTAGCATCCTTCCCAGTTACTACAATGTATCAGTAACACTAGCATCCTTCCCAGTTACTACAATGTATCAGTAACACTAGCATCCTTACCACTTACTACAATGTATCAGTAACACTAGCATCCTTCCCAGTAACTACAATGTATCAGTAACACTAGCATCCTTCCCAGTAACTACAATGTATCAGTAACACTAGCATCCTCACCACTTACTACAATGTATCAGTAACACTAGCATCCTTCCCAGTAACTACAATGTATCAGTAACATTAGCATCCTTCCCAGTTACTACAATGTATCAGTAACACTAGCATCCTTCCCAGTTACTACAATGTATCAGTAACACTAGCATCCTTCCCAGTAACTACAATGTATCAGTAACACTAGCATCCTTCCCAGTAACTACAATGTATCAGTAACACTAGCATCCTTACCACTTACTACAATGTATCAGTAACACTAGCATCCTTCCCAGTAACTACAATGTATCAGTAACACTAGCATCCTTCCCAGTAACTACAATGTATCAGTAACACTAGCATCCTTCCCAGTAACTACAATGTATCAGTAACACTAGCATCCTTCCCAGTAACTACAATGTATCAGTAACAATAGCATCCTTCCCAGTAACTACAATGTATCAGTAACACTAGCATCCTTCCCAGAAAAAGAAATTACTACAATGTATCAGTAACACTAGCATCCTTCCCACTAACTACAATGTATCAGTAACATTAGCATCCTCCCCACTTACTACAATGTATCAGTAACATTAGCATCCTCCCCAGTAACTACAATGTATCAGTAACACTAGCATCCTTCCCAGTAACTACAATGTATCAGTAACACTAGCATCCTTCCCACTTACTACAATGTATCAGTAACACTAGCATCCTTCCCACTTACTACAATGTATCAGTAACACTAGCATCCTCACCACTTACTACAATGTATCAGTAACACTAGCATACTTCCCAGCTGCTGTAATGTATTAATATTTGCAGTCTTCTCAACTGCTACACCAGTTTTATGGCGTACAGGACTTTCTTGACATGTTTTCCTTCTGCATCCCACTTGTCACTATTTATTAAAGTGGGCAAAGACAAAGGCAGCCCAGATCAGGAATGCTCCAGGCTGATGAATATTCTAGAACACTGAAGAAATCAGGTGATACCTTCTAGAGGCCGAGTTACTCAGATACTCAGTTAGCCTCTAAAAGGTATCGCCTGATTTCTTCACTCTTCCACTACTTTCAATGGCTAACACGGTACAACATTATACTGATAAATATTCTGTAAGGCTAAAGCCCCACCGTTGCAGAAACAGCAATTTTTGTGGCAGATTTTGAAGAGTTTTTTTTTAGACAATGTCAGGAGTGACTTGAAAAGGAATGGGAAATATAGAGAAAGCTCTGAGACGTTTGGCTCTCCTCACTTTGGCTGAAAAAAATGCAGCAAAATCTGCAACAAAACACACTGCGTTTCCACAACATGAGGCCTTACCCAAAGTCTCACCAGAAAGTTGGCTTAAAGGGGTATTCCTATGAACATAATCATATCTATACTTGTAGATAGTTAAAAATTAAACATTTTCGCAAATAAGTGGTTGAAAATTCTGCAGAGTTTTAAAGATTTTCTCTAACTATCTTAGTGCTGACAGTCTGTTGTCTTGATCGGTTGCTAATGGATACGACCACAAATGCAGAAACTTTCTATGGTCTGAGACTTGTCAGGAACCCAGCCATGATTTTCTTATGGTAGCTGGGTTATCAGGCAGGGGCACTACATGTATGAGAAGATATCTCGGCCACAATAAGGAAATCATAGCTGATTTTCTGACCTTAGAAAGGTCCTGAATTCATGGTCATATCCACTAGCAACTAAGACTAAGGCAACTTGTGACCCCAAGATATTTAGAGAAAAATCTTTAAAACTCTGCAAAATCTCTGCTTATATTTGCAAAAATGTTTCACTTCTAACTACATACAAATTTAAAAATAGTTATGTTCATTGGAATTCTCCTTTAAGTTATAACAAAAATCCATGCCAGCTCCTGACTAATCCCATCATGTCAATTATACCTGCAGAAATGCTGGCGTTTTCCATATAGGTATAATAGGGGCAGAAAGTCGCTTTATGTGAAAAACACTGCCGAAAAAAACACAATGCGTTTCCGCCGCAGTCTTTTCCGTAGCTTTTTTTTGCTACAGCTTCCTATGTTGGACCATTCCCAAAAGATTCAGCCACATCTTGCACCAACCAAGTACTTGATTAAAACTGGAATACAGAACACCAGTCTTAATACATTCTCAACAACATATGAGTGACATTAGCATTCTGTCCGTCTGTCTCAATTGCCACAATTAATCAGTGAAGATCAAATCAACAAAGTCTGGCTCCAAGCTTTAGAACTCACAAAGATTGTCTACATTGTAGCAGAACTTCAGCTGACATCAGCACTAGTTGTAAAGGGTATATTAGACTGTACATACAGTGCCTTGCGAAAGTATTCGGCCCCCTTGAACTTTTCAACCTTTTGCACATTTAAGGCTTCAAACATAAGGATATAAAATTTGAATTTTTTTGCGAAGAATCAACAACAAGTGGGACACAATCGTGAAGTGGAACAAAATTTATTGGATATTTTAAACTTTTGTAAAAAATAAAAAACTGAAAAGTGGGGCGTGCAATATTATTCGGCCCCCTTAAGTTAATACTTTGTAGTGCCACCTTTTGCTGCGATTACAGCTGCAAGTCGCTTGGGGTATGTCTCTATCAGTTTTGCACATCGAGAGACTGAAATTCTTGCCCATTCTTCCTTGGAAAACAGCTGGAGCTCAGTGAGGTTGGATGGAGAGCGTTTGTGAACAGCAGTTTTCAGCTCTTTCCACAGATTCTCGATTGGATTCAGGTCTGGACTTTGACTTGGCCATTCTAACACCTGGATATGTTTATTTGTGAACCATTCCATTGTAGATTTTGCTTTATGTTTGGGACCATTGTCTTGTAGGAAGATAAATCTCCGTCCCAGTCTCAGGTCTTTTGCAGACTCCAACAGGTTTTCTTCCAGAATGGTCCTGTATTTGGCTCCATCCATCTTCCCATCAATTTTAACCATCTTCCCTGTACCTGCTGCAGAAAAGCAGGCCCAAACCATGATGCTGCCACCACCATGTGTGACAGTGGGGATGGTGTGTTCAGGGTGATGAGCTGTGTTGCTTTTACGCCAAACATATCGTTTTGCATTGTGGCCAAAAAGTTGGATTTTGGTTTCATCTGACCAGAGCACCTTCTTCCACATGTTTGTTGTGTCTCCCAGGTGGCTTGTGGCAAACTTTAAATGAGACTTTTTATGGATATCTTTGAGAAATGGCTTTCTTCTTTCCACTCTTCCATAAAGACCAGATTTGTGCAGTGTACGACTGATTGTTGTCCTATGGACAGACTCTCCCACCTCAGCTGTAGATCTCTGCAGTTCATCCAGAGTGATCATGGGCCTCTTGGCTGCATCTCTGATCAGTCTTCTCCTTGTTTGAGATGAAAGTTTAGAGCGACGGCCGGGTCTTGGTAGATTGGCAGTGGTCTGATACGCCTTCCATTTCAATATGATCGCTTGCACAGTGCTCCTTGGGATGTTTAAAGTTTGGGAAATCTTTTTGTATCCAAATCCGGCTTTAAACTTTTGTAAAAAATAAAAAACTGAAAAGTGGGGCGTGCAATATTATTCGGCCCCTTTACTTTCAGTGCAGCAAACTCACTCCAGAAGTTCAGTGAGGATCTCTGAATGATCCAATGTTGTCCTAAATGACTGATGATGATAAATATAATCCACCTGTGTGTAATCAAGTCTCCGTATAAATGCACCTGCTCTGTGATAGTCTCAGGGTTCTGTTTAAAGCGCAGAGAGCATCATGAAGACCAAGGAACACACCAGGCAGGTCCGTGATACTGTTGTGGAGAAGTTTAAAATAACCAATAAATTTCGTTCCACTTCACAATTGTGTCCCACTTGTTGTTGATTCTTCACCAAAAAATTAAAATTTTATATCCTTATGTTTGAAGCCTGAAATGTGGGAAAAGGTTGAAAAGTTCAAGGGGGCCGAATACTTTCGCAAGGCACTGTATATTTGTTGTTCATTCCCGGTCCCCCTTCCGTCTTCTGCCGTCAGAACCTATAACGCTCACATGACTACTGAGACCAATCAATGACCTCAGCAGTTTCTGGCAAGGAACCAGAGACATATGTGAGTGATGTCATCGGTCTCTCCAGCTACACCTTAAGCCCCTATTTACAAAAATTACAGGAGTTGAAGTAATTTAAAATTATAACGTTTTATTAATTTGTATAAAAACATAGTAATAGGTGAATGGGTTATCAAGACAAAATGTGTTGTCCTAAAAATATTGGATAAATCAGACCACTAAGGGTGGGTTCACACTTGCGGCGGCACTCCGTCTTCCGCAAATCCGACCTAAATGTCGGAAAACTGGATAGGGAAAGGTTTGCGACGCTTTGCTTAAAAACCCATTCACTTGAATGGGTTTTTAAAACAATGTGCGGGTGTGCGCTTACACCCTCTGCGCCTCGAAGCCAATTCATCCTAAAGGATGAATGGGGTGTTTATAGCAACGCCCCAATGAGACCCTCATATATGCAAAAATTGATGGACATTAGGGGATAAAGCACCTACTGTGTAAAGCATGCACTCAACCCTGCTGATAATGTCATACAAACAGCTCCTTTTCTGTGAGCTAAAAATATCATTTTATTATGGATGAGGAGCGTTATCTCAGTTCTAAGTGTTGCAGAATCCCCAGAGGTTCACCTAATATCGCATATAGGTCTGTTCAAATAATTCAAATAAGACAGATGAATATGTGTACCGGGCAGCAATGAACCCACTAGTTCCCCTCTCAGCAAATATAGCCCAATTACATCACAGAGTCCGTGCACATATTCAGACCTCATGTGTGGGCACAATGAATCTAAATGCTGGAGTACATGTAGTAGAGTCAAATGTTAGTTTCAATATGTATGAAACCATTTCTCACTCATACAGCTACTGCCACTGGTGATGTACTCTCTATACATGCAGCATTAGCAACGAATAAACTAAGTCCTTGCCCTGTGGCATTAGCTATTAGCAATCTATTAGGTCTCACTGCAGGATGTAGTCGTTTCTTAGTCAAGGTGAAACCTCCCCCTACAACATCAACTGCTAGTGCTATAATGTCATGCCCTACAGAGTAGGCTAAACAAACAATGAACACTTTCCCTCCCTACTTGTTTCAACTTAATAGTCTCATCAGGGGGCTGCAATTCAGAGAATGTAAATAAAGAGAGAGCAATTAGCTAACAAAGGGCTGGAGCAGTCGCTGTCTAAGGATCTGCTTAGTCAAACTCTGCAGCCCGGCATTCAGTGTGGCCATGAACAGCCGCCGACTCAAATATGTTTAAAGGGAGTCTATCATTCACAAAAACAGTTTTAAGCTAATGGCCGCCTTTCTTCTCACTCTCAGCAAATTTTCGCGACTGCGCAATCGGCCTCCATTTTCTTGTGGTCTGTCACGAGCGTGGCAGAGCCGATTGCGCAGTTGCGAAAATTCGCTGAGAGCGAGAAGTAAGAAGAAAGAAGACCAAGAGGGGAGTCGCCGCAACGGCCAAAGGGGCAGTGAGAAAAGATATCGCGATGGGTGATCGCCGAAGAGAAGGTACGCCCCGGGTGCTCTGTGGTGCTCATTTACATACACGAAGAAACTAATTATCTTGGAATCGGCTGGGAGAAGAAAACAAGGAAAGGTAGGAGAAGATGTGCCATTAGCTTAAAACTGTTTTTGCGAATGATAGACTCCCTTTAAATAGTCTAATATGTCCCACCCCTTCCTAGAGTGACATATCGGAGGACCAGTAGAAAGGGCGCATAGAGAACACACCCCTCCGCTGGCTCTCCAATCAGCTATCACACAGAAAGCAGATATAGGATCAGTGAAGAGACAAGCGTCCCTGGTAACCACGGAAACCGTGCTAGGCTCTTAATATCAATAGTAATTGCTCTCTCTTTATTTACATTCTCTGAATTGTAACCCCCAATTGTAGGGTTATTCATGATTTATTAGGAGACAACAGTGTTGTTTAGGGCTGGTTATTCCTCCCTTTTCTCCTATTGTGTGGTGCTGTCTCTTTTATTTGCATCTGGCTAAATATAGGCCTGACTGGTGGTGGCCTGCACTACCATACACTTCAGAGAGAATAGGAACACCGTCCACCACCAGTCATACCTACAATCAGTCTGGCGGCGGTCAGGAGGAAAGGACCTCTTGTTCTCACCACCTGGCATAACCCCTTTAGGAATTCTAAGAAACTCAGTAACGGTGAAGGGAGAGGCGGCCAGGGCCACAGTCAGTGTCCTTCAGAAGAACACTCTTCACTGGCACTGACCCACCCCTAACCCCAACCCTGTGGGGTCAGCTTAAGGACCCCCTCCCGCCACCCATTATAATATTAGAAACCATGAAAATGACATTACATACATTCAAGTCACTGGACGGACTCTACTCTCTGGACTGGTGCTCAGCGCTCCTTCCAGCACGATGCTGACATGACCTCACCTCACACACCGGCAGCTTCTACCCAACTGCGTATGGACACAGAGCAGCGTGAGGGAGGAAAATTCTGTATGTAGGTGATAGGTCAGATACCGGGCAGAAGATTAGGGCAGTGGGCGGGTGGATTCAGTCACTACATTATTCAGTGGAGCCGAACTCTCAGACACTATACAGTCTTGTCTGTCCCCCATCTCTTCACTCTCCTGTCCCAGTCTGGCCACCAGTCACTAGAATGAAACCATTAAAAGTGCACTGGATGAGGCGGCTTCCCCATCCACTCAAAAATTTTGACACAGGAGGCAGCAACCCTGGCACACATCACAGGAAATTGCGTACAATTGCAGACTTACTCAACTACAAGTTTATGCTCAAAACATATAGCTCTGCCCTTCACCTTGCCAAACAAGCCTATTTCACCGCTCTCATCTCTGCTCTCTCCTGTAACCCTAAAAGACTGAAACTTTTCACTCCTTACTCACTCCCAAGGTGCAGGCGCCGTTCACAGACCTTAGTGCAGAGGACGTGGCCACTTATTTCTATGACTAAATCGATAAGATCCAAATCGGGAAATAACTGCCCAATCCCCAGGCGGCATTGATCCACTTAACAACCACACCATTGATCCACTCACCTAAAACACTTCATCCTGTGCATTTTCATCCAGTTACAGAAGATGAAGTCTCCCGGCTCCTTTCTTCTTCTCGCCCTATGATCTGCAGTAGTGACCCTTTCCCCTCACACCTTCTCCAGTCTCTGTTGCCTGCTGTCACGATTTACCTTACTAAAATATTTAACATCTCTCTCTCTCTCTTCTGGAATCTCTCCCTCCTCTTTCAAACATGCTGTCATAACCCCGCTACAGAAGAAATCCTCCCTTGACCCGTCCTGTGCTGCTAACTATCGACTCATCTCGAACTTCCCCTTCATCTCCAAAATCTTGGAACACTTGGTCTGTTCTCAGTTCTAATCTGCTATCTTTCCACTAACACTCTTATTGACTCCTTACAATCTGGCTTCCGCACCCTACTGAAACGGCCCTCACAAAAGTCTTCAATGATCTCCTGGAGGCTAAATCTAATGGTGACTATTCTCTTCTTATTCTTCTGGATCTCTCAGCTGCATTTGACACTGTTGACCATCAACTCCTCCTCACTATGATCTGCTCTGTCTGCCTCACGAACACTGCTCTCTTGGTTCTCCTCTTATCTCTCAGATCGCACTTTCTGTGTATCATTTGCGGGTTCTGTTTCTTCCCCTTGCTGTTGGGGTTCATCAGGGCTCAGTCCTAGGCCCCCTGCTCTTCTCTCTTTTCACAGCTCCCATTGGACAAACCATCATGAGATTTGGCTTCCGGTACCAACTTTATGCTGATGACACCCAATTATATACGTCATCCCATGACAGCACCCCTGCACTAATACAGAACACCAGTGACTGTCTCTCTGCTGTCTCAAATATCATGTCTTCGCTCTATCTGAAACTGAATCTCTCAAAGACTGAACTACCACTGTTTCACTCTCGCCTTGACTACTGTAACTCCTTACTAATCTGTCTTCCCCTTACTAAACTCTCCCCTCTACAATCTATTCTGAATGCGGCGGCCAGGCTCATCTATCAGTCTAGACGCTATAGCGATGCCTCCGGTCTGTGCCGGTCACTACATTGGCTGCCTATTCAATACAGAATACAATATAAACTTATCCCCCTCATCCACAAGGCTCTCCATAATGCTGCACCTCCCTACATTTCCTCCCTCATCTCTGTCTATCATCCAATCCGTGCTCTCCATTCACTCAATGACCTAAGACTAACATCCTCTATTATCATAACCTCCCACGCTCGTATACAAGACTTCTCCCGAGTTGCACCACTTCTCTGGAATGTTATACCCCGGACAATCAGATTAACTCCCAATTTCTACAGCGTTTAGCGCAAACTCAAGACATATCTTTTCAGACAGGCCTATCACAATTTCTAATGTAAACCCTTCTGCAGTTTTATTTATGTGTAATGAAAGTCACCTCTATTACATAAATGGCTTCTTTACTGCATAAGCAATGCTACCTCTGATGCTGCCCCTACTACCTCTTGTGTCACCCTCTACCTCAGCCTGAGCAGAGAAAACGCGCATGGTGTCTAGTAACTGCACAAGTACACCTTTTATTTCTCTTCTCATTTATACCTTTTTGCTGCCTTGCGGTTATTTCCAAAAGGAGTCAATAACTAAAGCGCCTTGTACAGCTGCAGTGAAGAGCGCCCTCTATCGGATTTATAGCCTGTACCTCTGACAGTGGTCTAGGATTAGATCACATGACCTAGAGATGACGTCGCTTAGGAAGTCCTAAATGGGAGTGATCGGGGCTGAGAAATTATCCCCACACATATATAACCCTAATTCCAATGAAGTTGGGACGTTGTATAAAACAAATAAAAACAGAATACGCTGATTTGCAAATCCATTTCAGCCTATATTCACTACAAAGACACAAGATATTTAATGTTCAAATGTATAAATTTTGTTTTTTTGTTAATATTCACTCATTTTGAATTTGGTGCCTGGAACATGTTC
This sequence comes from Leptodactylus fallax, assembly GCA_947044405.1. NCBI lineage: Eukaryota > Metazoa > Chordata > Amphibia > Anura > Leptodactylidae > Leptodactylus > Leptodactylus fallax. Next base: position 166,284 of record CAMRHE010000361.1, read on the forward strand.
CAAAAAAGCTGAGACTGGGCCCGGGGCCTTTTTACCACTGTGTTATATCACCTTACCGTTTACCAACACTCAATAACCGCTTGGGAACTGAGGACACGAATTGTTGAAGCTTTGTAGGGGGAATTCTTTCCCATTCATAATGCGCCGAACATTTTCAATGGGAGACAGGTCTGGACGGCAGAAAGGCCAGTCTAGTACCCGCACTCTTTTACTATGAAGAGTGCACCTGCAGAATGTGGCTTGGCATTGTATTGCTGAAATAAGCAGGGACGTCCCTGAAAAAGACGTAGTTTGGATGGGAGCATATGTATCTCCAAAACCTGTATGTACCTTTCAGCATTAATGGTGCCTTCATGGATGTGAAGATGGAGGCTTTAGAACTTTGCTCATAACTCATAACAATCCGGACAGTCCTTTTCCTCTTTGGCACGGAGGACACGACGTCCGTGATTTCCAAAAACAATGTGAAATGTGGACTGGTCAGACCACAGGACATTTTTCCACTTTGCGTCAGTCCATCTCAGATGAGCTCGGGCCCAGAGAAGTCGGCGGCGTTTCTAAGTGTTGTTGATATATGGCTTTCGCTTTGCATGGTAGAGTTTTAACTTGTAGATGTAGCGACGACCTGTGTTCACTGACAATGGTTTTCTGATATGTTCCTGAGCCCATGTGGTAAAATATCTGTTACAGAATGATGTTGGTTTTTAATGCAGTGCCGCCTGAGGGATCAGAGGTCAGGGGCATTCATTGTTGGTTTTTGGCCTTGCCGCTTACTTGCAGAGATTTGTCCACATTCTCTGAATCTTTTGATGAGATTATGGACTGTAGATGATGAAATCAATAAATTCCTTGCAATTGTACATTGAGAAACGTTATTAAACTGTTGCACTATTTGCTCACATAGTTGTTCACAAGCGAGGATGGGGAGAGGTTCACCACTGTGTGAACGGCTGAGCCTTTCGGGGATGTCCCTTTATACCCAATCAGGACACTCACTTGTTTCCAATTAACCTGTTCACCTCTGGAATGCTCCAAACAGGTGTTTTCTGAGCATTCCTCACCTTTCCCAGTGTTTTGTTGCCCCTGTCCCAGCTTTTTGGGAGAGTGGTGCAGGCAAATTTAAAATGAGTGAATATTTGCCAAGAAAAACAATAAAGTTTATCTGTTTGAACATTAAATATTGTCTTTGTAGTGTATTCAATTGAATATAGGTTGAAAAGGATTTGCAACTCATCGTATTCTGTTTTTATTTGTTTTACACAACGTCCCAACTTCATTGGAATTGGGGTTGTTTAACGTCTACAGACAAGACTTGTTATTGTGTGTGCGAGGTGAGCAAAGGGTTAACAGCAGTGCGCTATCTGCAGTGTACTTGTGTAATAACACCATGCTGCCTGCAACTGCACAGAAGTGTTTATCAAGCTGTAGTTAGTGCGCAGCGCCATCTATTGCAATCCCCTTGTATGTACACCATGCTGCCTGCTGTAGTTTGTGCGCAGCGCCATCTATTGCAATCACCGTGTATGTACACCATGCTGCCTGCTATAGTTAGTGCGCAGCGCCATCTATTGCAATCACCGTGTATGTACACCATGCTGCCTGCTGTAGTTTGTGTGCAGCGCCATCTATTGGTTTTAAACCTTTTCTGACATAGGAAATAGAGTAGTATAATGTACCGTGTTAGCCATTGAAAGTAGTGGAAGAGTGAAGAAATCAGGTGTTACCTTTTAGAGGCTAACTGAGTATATTTAGTATAGTATATAGTATATAAGCTTTCGGAAGTACTAGCTCCCTTCATCAGACATGGTGTTATACAAGAAATTGAAAATTCACAGATTTTTATATACCTAAAGACATGGGCCTTCAAAGTATCTTAGATCCTTAAAAAAAAAAAAATGCAATCTAAGTAGAGAAGTTATTTACAACCGGTCAAAAAATAAACAATCTGGAGAGTTGTGGTGTGTGACAGAGGGATCTGTTATTTGTTTGCTATCAGGAGGTGATTTGTGACCCTCACAGTTCATACATAATATTCATGCCAGCTTCATGTCACACTAAGTCCAAATTTAATAGTTTGAAATTTTTGCATAAACTTGTATTCCCATTCTTTCCTCTCCTTCTGCGTCTTAAAATGTCCTTTTAAAACCACAACCCGCAAATCTTCAATAGAGTGGTTTTCTCCGGAGAAATGTGCAGCCACTGGGAGATCGGTTCTGCTGTTATTAATGGTGGATCTGTGTGAGTTCATTCGTTGACTGAGTCTCTGCCCTGTTTCCCCCACATAGAGGCCTGTGGTGGGACATTGAACACACATTATGAGGTACACCACATTGGAAGACCTGCAGGAAAATGTCTCCCTAATTCTGTGCACCTGTTGTGACTGTGGGATAGGTACACTGTCAGCGGTGTGGATGTGCTTGCAGGTCATGCACCTGTTTTGCAGACAAGGTGAGGTGCCATTTTCAGTTGGGGCCTTCAGGGCACTCCGGACAATAATACGCCTCAGGTTTGGTGGTTGTCGAAAGGAAAGGAGAGGGGGGACTGGAAATATGTCCTTGAGTCTGTTGTCCCTATGTAGCACAGGTTGGAGCTCCTTGGCAATCCTTCGTAGGATCTCCAGCTGTGGGTTGTAGGTGACAACTACGGGGCACTCGGGCTTCTTTCTGGGTCTCTCTATATGTGAGCAGACTGTCTCTGTTAATGGCTGCCGCTTTGTATAATTGGTTGTCCATCACTTTTGGTTTGTATCCCAATTGGAGAAATTTTGTCCTCAGATCCAGGAGGTGCTTGTCCAGGTCTGCTTTGTCGGACCTGGGACTCCGATACCTAGGACTCCCGTTGAACTGTTTGAAGGTTCTACTGCCCTCGTGAGTGTTGTGTCCCTGTGCCGTCTGATTCATGGCAGCCGTGCAATATAATTAGTCTTTCCTATTCACTTCTGTGGGACATATCAGTAATTACATTGCACAGCCACCATGAATCAGACAGTGTGCAATGTAGTAGGGTCCCCCTAAGGATAGGTCATCAATAAAAAACGAATTTGGTCATAAAACATGAAGTCTGAACGGGATGTGCAACCAAAATACAGTTAAAAAAACAGCTGCATACAGTCTGGAAAAATTCTGCTGTGTGAACTTACCCCAAGTGTCTTTTTGTTCAGTGCCTCCTACAAGGTACCCCCCTGACAAGTAATGGTATGAAATAGAGATCCACCACCAGTCAGGCCTATATTTAGCCAGATGCAAATAAAAGAGACAGCACCACACAATAGGAGAAAAGGGAGGAATAACCAGCCCTAAACAACACTGTTGTCTCCAAATATATCATGAATAACCCTACAATTGGGGGTTACAATTCAGAGAATGTAAATAAAGAGAGAGCAATTACTATTGATATTAAGAGCCTAGCACGGTTTCCGTGGTTACCAGGGACGCTTGTCTCTTCACTGATCCTATATCTGCTTTCTGTGTGATGGCTGATTGGAGAGCCAGCGGAGGGGTGTGTTCTCTATGCGCCCTTTCTACTGGTCCTCCGATATGTCACTCTAGGAAGGAGTGGGACATATTAGACTATTTAAAGGGAGTCTATCATTCGCAAAAACAGTTTTAAGCTAATGGCACATCTTCTCCTACCTTTCCTTGTTTTCTTCTCCCAGCCGATTCCAAGATAATTAGTTTCTTCGTGTATGTAAATGAGCACCACAGAGCACCCAGGGCATACCTTCTCTTCGGCGAGCACCCATCGCGTCATCTCTTCTCACTGCCCCTTTGGACATTGCGGTGACTCCCCTCTTGGCCTTTTTTCTTCTTGCTCTCAGCGAATTTTCGCGACTGCGCATGCGCAATTGGCTCTGCCACGCTCTTGTGACAGACCACAGGAAAATGGAGGCCGATTGCGCATGCGCAGTCGCGAAAATTTGCTGAGAGTGAGAAGTAAGAAGAAAGAAGGCCATTAGCTTAAAACTGTTTTTGTGAATGATAGAATTCCTTTAAACATATTTGAGTCGGCGGCTGTTCATGGCCACACTGAATGCCGGGCTGAGGAGTTTGACTAATCAGATCCTTAGACAGCGACTGCTCCAGCCCTTTGTCAGCTAATTGCTCTCTCTTTATTTACATTCTCTGAATTGCAGCCCCCTGATGAGACTATTAAGTTGAAACAAGTAGGGAGGGAAAGTGTTCATTGTTTGTTTAACCTGCCCTGTAGGGCATGACATTATAGCACTAGCAGCTGATGTTGTAGGGGGAGGTTTCACCTTGACTAAGAAAGGACTACACCTAATAGATTGCTAATACAGTCATATGAAAAGGTTTGGGCACCCCTATTAATCTTAATCATTTTTAGTTCTAAATATTTGGGTGTTTGCAACAGCCATTTCAATTTGATATATCTAATAACTGATGGACACAGTAATATTTCAGGATTGAAATGAGGTTTATTGTACAGTCATGGCCAAAAGTTTTGAGAATGACACAAATATTCTATTTTCACATGATCTGCTGCCCTCTGGTTTTTATGTGTGTTTGTCAGATGTTTTTATCACATACAGAAATAGAATTGCATTCATATTATGAGTAACAGAAGCTTATATTGACAGTTAGAATGAGTTAATGCAGCAAGTCAATATTTGCAGTGTTGACCCTTCTTCTTCAGGACCTCTGCAATTCTCCCTGGCATGCTCTCAATCAACTTCTGGACCAAATCCTGACTGATAGCAGTCCATTCTTGCAGAATCAATGCTTTCATTTTGTCTGAATTTGTTGGTTTTTGTTTGTCCACCCGTCTCTTGATGATTGACCACAAGTTCTCAATGGGATTAAGATCTGGGGAGTTTCCAGGCCATGGACCCAAAATCTCTATGTTTTGTTCCCTGAGCCATTTAGTTATCACCTTTGCTTTATGGCAAGGTGCTCCATCATGCTGGAAAAGGCATTGTTGAGCGCCAAACTGCTCTTGGACGGTTGGGAGAAGTTGCTCTTGGAGGACATTCTGGTACCATTCTTTATTCATGGCTGTGTTTTTAGGCAAGACTGTGAGAGAGCCGATTCCCTTGGCTGAGAAGCAACCCCACACATGAATGGTTTCAGGATGCTTTACAGTTGGCATGAGACAAGACTGGTGGTAGTGCTCACCTCTTCTTCTCCGAATAAGCTGTTTTCCAGATGTTCCAAACAATCGAAAAGGGGATTCATCAGAGAAAATGACTTTACCCCAGTCCTCAGCAGTCCACTCCCTGTACCTTTTGCAGCGTATCAGTCTGTCCCTGATGTTTTTTCTGGAGAGAAGTGGCTTCTTTGCTGCCCTCCTTGAGACCAGGCCTTGCTCCAAGAGTCTCCGCCTCACAGTGCATGCAGATGCACTCACACCTGCCTGCTGCCATTCCTCAGCAAGCTCTGCACTGCTGGTAGCCCGATCCCGCAGCTGAAACACTTTTAAGAGACGGTCCTGCTGCTTGCTGGTCTTTCTTGGGCGCCCTGGAGCCTTTTTGGCACCAATGGAACCTCTCTCCTTGAAGTTCTTGATGATGCGATAGATTGTTGACTGAGGTGCAATCTTTCTAGCTGCAATACTCTTCCCAGTTAGGCCATTTTTGTGCAGTGCAATGATGACTGCACGTGTTTCTTTAGAGATAACCATGGTTAACAGAAGAGAAACAATGATGGCAAGCACCAGCCTCCTTTTAAAGTGTCCAGTGGTGTCATTCTTACTTAATCATGACAGATTGATCTCCAGCCCTGTCCTCATCAACACCCACACCTGTGTTAATGGAGCAATCACTGAAACGATGTTAGGTGGTCCTTTTAAGGCAGGGCTGAAATGATGTTGAAATGTGTTTTGGGGGATAAAGTTCATTTTCTAGGCAAATATTGACTTTGCAAGTAATTGCTGTTAAGCTGATCACTCTTTATAACATTCTGGAGTATATGCAAATTGCCATTAGAAAAACTGAAGCAGTAGACTTTGTAAAAATTAATATTTGTATCATTCTCAAAACTTTTGGCCATGACTGTACTAACAGAAAATGTGCAATATGCATTAAACCAAAATTTGACCGGTGCAAAAATTTGGGTACCCTTATCATTTTATTGATTTGAATACTCTTAACTACTTTTTACTGACTTACTGAAGCACAAAATTGGTTTTGTAACCTTACTGAGCTTTGAACTTCATAGCCAGGTGTATAAAATCATGAGAAAAGGTATTTAAGGTGGCCAATTGCAAGTTGTTCTCCTATTTGAATCTCCTCTGAAGAGTGGCATCATGGGCTCCTCAAAACAACTCTCAAATGATCTGAAAACAAAGATTGTTCAACATAGTTGTTCAGGGGAAGGATACAAAAAGTTGTCTCAGAGATTTAACCTGTCAGTTTCCACTGTGAGGAACATAGTAAGGAAATGGAAGACCACAGGGACAGTTCTTGTTAAGCCCAGAAGTGGCAGGCCAAGAAAAATATCAGAAAGGCAGAGAAGAAAAATGGTGAGAACAGTCAAGGACAATCCACAGACCACCTCCAAAGAGCTGCAGCATCATCTTGCTGCAGATGGTGTCACTGTGCATCGGTCAACAATACAGCACACTTTGCACAAGGAGAAGCTGTATGGGAGAGTGATGCGAAAGAAGCCGTTTCTGAAAGCACGCCACAAACAGAGTCGCCTGAAGCTCATCAAGAGAATGCCAAGAGTGTGCAAAGCAGTAATCAAAGCAAAAGGTGGCTACTTTGAAGAACCTAGAATATAAGACATATTTTCAGTTGTTTCACACTTTTTTGTTAAGTATATAATTCCACATGTGTTAATTCATAGTTTTGATGCCTTCAGTGTGAATATACAATTTTTATAGTCATGAAAATACAGAAAACTCTTGGAATGAGAAGGTGTGTCCAAACTTTTGGTCTGTACTGTGTGTCCCCCCCTCACACCATACACATACCTGGAGCTGCTCCTGACTGCTGCACACACAAGGCTGGTGTATTCGGTCTGACTAATTATCCAGTCAGGTAATGATAATGAAAGCCCAGACAGACCCGCCCACAGTAGGGTTAATTGTCTCTTCAGTCCCCCCCCCCCCATGCTGTATTGGGACATTGTACATTTCCTCTGCTTTCTCTTATCTATACACTGACCTAAATTAATTAGATTAAGATGACTCCAGGACGTCTAGCCCGACCCCTCACCCTACAACTTTGTATCAGGAATGAGAAGTTACTTCACACCTAGCCTGTAATCCATTAGTTATTAGTTATTCACATACAAATCTAGAAAAAAAATACATCCCATATGGACAAAGTTAAGAAAAAAAAATTTTATTCACTGTAATAGATTTTATCTATATAGAAAGAACATCCTACACAGCTCATAAATAGTAGGATTATACTACAGACAATATAAAACATTATACAGTGAGAAATATATTCACACAATAGAAGTGAGAGCCCTGTATGTATGTGTGTATGTATGTATATATGTGAGTGTATGTATATATATAATGTGTGTGTGTGTGTGTGTGTGTGTATGTATATATATATGTGAGTGTAGTGGGGGGGGGTGGGTGTGTGTGTGTGTATGTATTTATGTGCACATACATATCCTTACAGTCAGTGAACAGAAACATTACAAGTATTTACTAACCCACCTAGACCAGGATTCTGGCATACATGGGTACAAATATGGTGTCTCTTTGACACTCCTTTCTTGCACCTAATATGTGCCATATTTCATTGCTCCCAAATTACCATATTTTACTAAAGTAAGCAGAGATGCCTCAGTGCAACATATTTACTAAAACCCAGGCCCAGACCCCTCACCTGGGTTATGTGACGTCTACAACACTTTCTGGATGGCAGACATTTACATTGTGGTGCACAGGACAGGAATACATCTGAATTATTAAGAGGACTGGTAGAAAGAGTGGGGGATGGATTAAGAATCATGTACAGATCAAATACAAGAAAATACGTTGTCACAGCTGAGGGTTCCTTATGTGTGAAGAATTCTGATGTGTTCTATTTGCTGCAATCAGGGGCATAACTAGCAAAGCCTGGGCTCACCCCCAGCAAACTATTCACTTGACAGTAATAACAGACAGAATAACGGACAGCATGACGGACACCCATCCATTACCCATAGACTAATGTTAAAAAATAATGGACGCTTGACGTCAGTCATGAAAGTTTTTTTTTTAACGGACACAAGAGTCATCCTTACCACTTACTACAATGTATCAGTAACACTAGCATCGTCCCCACTTACTACAATGTATCAGTAACACTAGCATCCTTCCCAGTAACTACAATGTATCAGTAACACTAGCATCCTTCCCAGTAACTACAATGTATCAGTAACACTAGCATCCTTCCCAGTAACTACAATGTATCAGTAACACTAGCATCCTTCCCACTTACTACAATGTATCAGTAACATTAGCATCCTTCCCAGTAACTACAATGTATCAGTAACACTAGCATCCTTCCCACTTACTACAATGTATCAGTAACACTAGCATCCTGTCCAGTTACTACAATGTATCAGTAACACTAGCATCCTTCCCAGTAACTACAATGTATCAGTAACTCTAGCATCCTTCCCAGTAACTACAATGTATCAGTAACACTAGCATCCTTCCCACTTACTACAATGTATCAGTAACACTAGCATCCTTCCCACTTACTACAATGTATCAGTAACACTAGCATCCTTCCCACTTACTACAATGTATCAGTAACACTAGCATCCTTCCCAGTAACTACAATGTATCAGTAACATTAGCATCCTTCCCACTTACTACAATGTATCAGTAACACTAGCATCCTGTCCAGTTACTACAATGTATCAGTAACACTAGCATCCTCCCCAGTAACTACAATGTATCAGTAACACTAGCATCCTCCCCAGTAACTACAATGTATCAGTAACACTAGCATCCTTCCCAGTAACTACAATGTATCAGTAACACTAGCATCCTGTCCAGTTACTACAATGTATCAGTAACACTAGCATCCTCCCCAGTAACTACAATGTATCAGTAACACTAGCATCCTTCCCAGTAACTACAATGTGTCAGAACACAGCAACTCCCCACACACAATGTATCAGTAACACTAGCATCCTTCCCACTTACTACAATGTATCAGTAACACTAGCATCCTTCCCAGTAACTACAATGTATCAGTAACACTAGCATCCTTCCCAGTAACTACAATGTATCAGTAACACTAGCATCCTTCCCAGTAACTACAATGTATCAGTAACACTAGCATCCTTCCCAGTAACTACAATGTATCAGTAACACTAGCATCCTTCCCAGTAACTACAATGTATCAGTAACACTAGCATCCTTCCCAGTAACTACAATGTATCAGTAACACTAGCACACTTCCCAGCTGCTGTAATGTATTAATATTTGCAGTCTTCTCAACTGCTACACCAGTTTTATGGCGTACAGGACTTTCTTGACATGTTTTCCTTCTGCATCCCACTTGTCACTATTTATTAAAGTGGGCAAAGACAAAGGCAGCCCAGATCAGGAATGCTCCAGGCTGATGAATATTCTAGAACACTGAAGAAATCAGGTGATACCTTCTAGAGGCCGAGTTACTCAGATACTCAGTTAGCCTCTAAAAGGTATCGCCTGATTTCTTCACTCTTCCACTACTTTCAATGGCTAACACGGTACAACATTATACTGATAAATATTCTGTAAGGCTAAAGCCCCACCGTTGCAGAAACAGCAATTTTTGTGGCAGATTTTGAAGAGTTTTTTTTTTAGACAATGTCAGGAGTGACTTGAAAAGGAATGGGAAATAGAGAGAAAGCTCTGAGACGTTTGGCTCTCCTCACTTTGGCTGAAAAAAATGCAGCAAAATCTGCAACAAAACACACTGCGTTTCCACAACATGAGGCCTTACCCAAAGTCTCACCAGAAAGTTGGCTTAAAGGGGTATTCCTATGAACATAATCATATCTATACTTGTAGATAGTTAAAAATTAAACATTTTCGCAAATAAGTGGTTGAAAATTCTGCAGAGTTTTAAAGATTTTCTCTAACTATCTTAGTGCTGACAGTCTGTTGTCTTGATCGGTTGCCAATGGATACGACCACAAATGCAGAAACTTTCTATGGTCTGAGACTTGTCAGGAACCCAGCCATGATTTTCTTATGGTAGCTGGGTTATCAGGCAGGGGCACTACATGTATGAGAAGATATCTCGGCCACAATAAGGAAATCATAGCTGATTTTCTGACCTTAGAAAGGTCCTGAATTCATGGTCATATCCACTAGCAACTAAGACCACAAGATATTTAGAGAAAATCTTTAAAACTCTGCAAAATTTCTGCTTATATTTGCAAAATTTTTTCACTTCTAACTACATACAAATTTAAAAATAGTTATGTTCATGGGAATTCCCCTTTAAGTTATAACAAAAATCCATGCCAGCTCCTGACTAATCCCATCATGTCAATTATACCTGCAGAAATTCTGGCGTTTTCCATATAGGTATAATAGGGGCAGAAAGTCGCTTTATGTGAAAAACACTGCCGAAAAAAACACAATGCGTTTCCGCCGTGGTCTTTTCCACAGCTTTTTTTTGCTACGGCTTCCTATGTTGGACCATTCCCAAAAGATTCAGCCACATCTTGCACCAACCAAGTACTTGATTAAAACTGGAATACAGAACACCAGTCTTAATACATTCTCAACAACATATGACTGACATTAGCATTCTGTCCGTCTGTCTCAATTGCCACAATTAATCAGTGAAGATCAAATCAACAAAGTCTGGCTCCAAGCTTTAGAACTCACAAAGATTGTCTACATTGTAGCAGAACTTCAGCTGACATCAGCACTAGTTGTAAAGGGTATAATAGACTGTACATACAGTGCCTTGCGAAAGTATTCGGCCCCCTTGAACTTTTCAACCTTTTGCCACATTTCAGGCTTCAAACATAAAGAAATAAAATTTTAATTTTTGGGTGAAGAATCAACAACAAGTGGGACACAATCGTGAAGTGGAACGAAATTTATTGGTTATTTTAAACTTTTGTAAAAAATAAAAAACTGAAAAGTGGGGCGTGCCAAATTATTCGGCCTCCTTAAGCTAATACTTTGTAGCGCCACCTTTTGCTGCGATTACAGCTCCAAATCGCTTGGGGTATGTCTCTATCAGTTTTGCACATCGAGAGACTGAAATTCTTGCCCATTCTTCCTTGGAAAACAGCTGGAGCTCAGTGAGGTTGGATGGAGAGCGTTTGTGAACAGCAGTTTTCAGCTCTTTCCACAGATTCTCGATTGGATTCAGGTCTGGACTTTGACTTGGCCATTCTAACACCTGGATACGTTTATTTGTGAACCATTCCATTGTAGATTTTGCTTTATGTTTGGGATCATTGTCTTGTTGGAAGATAAATCTCCGTCCCAGTCTCAGGTCTTTTGCAGACTCCAACAGGTTTTCTTCCAGAATGGTCCTGTATTTGGCTCCATCCATCTTCCCATCAATTTTAACCATCTTCCCTGTCCCTGCTGAAGAAAAGCAGGCCCAAACCATGATGCTGCCACCACCATGTTTTTTTTTTTAAACTGTATTTTTTATTAAAATATTTTTGAAAAAGACATAGATCAAATACAGAATATTCCACATAGCAAACAATCCGTCAAGTCCACAAAAAACAGCAACACAAAGACAAGATTTGGGGAATACACAAGACAAGACAAAGGAAAGGAACAATGAGGAGAGAGACAATGCTGGGGGTCAGACTTCAGAGACCTTGTGTGGCACAGTAGGAATCCCAGTGGGACCAAATTGCTTCAAATGCCTCTACTGTATGGTTAAGAGAGGCGGTCAAATACTCCAGACTGCGGATGTCCTTCAGCCAGGCTATCAATTCTGAGATCGCTGGGGGAAGAGCTTCTCTCCAATGGCGGGCTATGAGCGTTTTGGCCGCAGTACACAAGTAAAGGAATAGCTTAGATGTATTTTTACTGAGACCTTTTGGAGGGAGATTCAGCAGATAAACCATGGGATCCAGGGGTACACCCTGGATGAAGAGAATATTAGTCAACTTCCCAACCTGAAACCAGAAAGGGTGGACTAGGGGGCATTCCCAAAAAATATGGAAAAATGTTCCTGGTGTTGCTTGACATCGCCAGCAACTGGAAGGAACAGTGGGGTTGAGAGTATGCAATAAAGCTGGAGTATAATACCAGTGCTTGAGTATTTTGTATTGCGTTTCCCTGAACGTTACACAGGAAGAGGATTTAGCTGCTCGGGACCAAATAACCTGCCACTGGCTGTGCGAGATGTGCTCCCCCAGGGCTCCAGACCACCGGGTCATATATTTGTGGACCACCGGGGCCTGCCCCCCCTGAGAGGTCAAAAGACCATAAATATTAGAAATCAGGCCTCTAGTAGAGGTACCCGCCCAACATAGTCGTTCAAAAACTGTAGGGAGGGAGACCCAGGTGGACCCAAATTGGGAGACAACAAAATGAACTATCTGTTGATAGTGGAACCACTCTGAGGTAGGCAAGTGTTGTGTGGAGGTGAGGTAATCGAAGGGCCTGAGCTCCAAGGTCGACGGGTCCACCAAGTCAGCTATGCGGAATAAACCCAGCCTGCTCCAGGGCCTGACCATAGCAGCAGTGAGTCCGCTTGGGAGATGTGGATTATATAAAAAGGAGATCATAGATGAGTGCGAGGAGGCCAATCGAAACAGTTTAGAACAGATGTTCCAGATAGTCCGAGTAAAGCCGATAGGGCCAAGCAGCGGGATAGAGGGGGGGGGGGGGGGGAGGACGACCACAGAAATGCATTGGGATGAACAAGAGCCAGCCAAAGCTTCTCTATCTCCACCCATTTCGTATGTGCCTGGGGTGGCCACCACCATGTGTGACAGTGGGGATGGTGTGTTCAGGGTGATGAGCTGTGTTGCTTTTACGCCAAACATATCGTTTTGCATTGTGGCCAAAAAGTTGGATTTTGGTTTCATCTGACCAGAGCATCTTCTTCCACATGTTTGGTTTGTCTCCCAGGTGGCTTGTGGCAAACTTTAAACGAGACTTTTTATGGATATCTTTGAGAAATGGCTTTCTTCTTGCCACTCTTCCATAAAGGCCAGATTTGTGCAGTGTACGACTGATTGTTGTCCTATGGACAGACTCTCCCACCTCAGCTGCAGATCTCTGCAGTTCATCCAGAGTGATCATGGGCCTCTTGGCTGCATCTCTGATCAGTCTTCTCCTTGTTTGAGATGAAAGTTTAGAGGGACGGCCGGGTCTTGGTAGATTTGCAGTGGTCTGATACTCCTTCCATTTCAATATGATCGCTTGCACAGTGCTCCTTGGGATGTTTAAAGTTTGGGAAATCTTTTTGTATCCAAATCCGGCTTTAAACTTCTCCACAACAGTATCACGGTCCTGTCTGGTGTGTTCCTTGGTCTTCATGATGCTCTCTGCGCTTTAAACAGAACCCTGAGACTATCACAGAGCAGGTGCATTTATACGGAGACTTGATTACACACAGGTGGATTATATTTATCATCATCAGTCATTTAGGACAACATTGGATCATTCAGAGATCCTCACTGAACTTCTGGAGTGAGTTTGCTGCACTGAAAGTAAAGGGGCCGAATAATATTGCACGCCCCACTTTTCAGTTTTTTATGTTTTACAAAAGTTTAAAATAACCAATAAATTTCGTTCCACTTCACAATTGTGTCCCACTAGTTGTTGTTTCTTCACCAAAAAAATTAAAATTTTATATCCTTATGTTTTAAGCCTGAAATGTGGCAAAAGGTTGAAAAGTTCAAGGGGGCCGAATACTTTCGCAAGGCACTGTATATCTGTTGTTCATTCCCAGTCCCCCTTCCGTCTTCTGTCGTCAGAACCTATAACGCTCACATGACTACTGAGACCAATCAGTGACCTCAGCAGTTTCTGGCAAGGAACCAGAGACATATGTGAGTGATGTCATTGGTCTCTCCAGCTACACCTTAAGCCACTATTTACAAAAATTAGAGGAGTTGAAGTAATTAAAATATGTTTTATTAATTTTTATAAAAACATAATAGTAATAGATGAATGGGTTATCAAGACAAAATGTGTTGTCCTAAAAATATTGGATAAATTAGACCACTAACGGTGGGTTCACACTTGCGGCGGCACTCCGTCTGACGCGAATCCGATCTAAATGTCGGAAAACTGGATAGGGAAAGGTTTGCGACGCTTTGCTTAAAAACCCATTCACTTGAATGGGTTTTTAAAACAATGTGCGGGTGTGCGCTTACACCCTCTGCGCCTCGAAGCCAATTCATCCTAAAGGATGAATGGGGTGTTTATAGCAACGCCTCAATGAGACCCTAATATATGCAAAAATTGATGGACATTAGGGGATAAAGCACCTACTGTGTAAAGCATGCACTCAACCCTGCTGATAATGTCATACAAACAGCTCCTTTTCTGTGAGCTAAAAATATCATTTTGTTATGGATGAGGAGCGTTATCTCAGTTCTAAGTGTTGCAGAATCCCCAGAGGTTCACCTAATATCACATATAGGTCTGTTCAAATAATTCAAATAAGACAGATGAATATGTGTACCGGGCAGCAATGAACCCACTAGTTCCCCTCTCAGCAAATATAGCCCAATTACATCACAGAGTCCGTGCACATATTCAGACCTCATGTGTGGGCACAATGAATCTAAATGCTGGAGGACATGTAGTAGAGTCAAATGTTAGTTTCAATATGTATGAAACCATTTCTCACTCATACAGCTACTGCCACTGGTGATGTACTCTCTATACATGCAGCATTAGCAACGAATAAACTAAGTCCTTGCCCTGTGGCATTAGCTACAGTCATATGAAAAAGTTTGGGCACCCCTATTAATCTTAATCATTTTTAGTTCTAAATATTTGGGTGTTTGCAACAGCCATTTCAATTTGATATATCTAATAACAGATGGACACAGTAATATTTCAGGATTGAAATGAGGTTTATTGTACTAACAGAAAATATGCAATATGCATTAAACCAAAATTTGACCGGTGCAAAAGTATGGGCACCTCAACAGAAAAGTGACATTAATATTTAGTAGATCCTCCTTTTGCAAAAATAACAGCCTCTAGTCGCTTCCTGTAGCTTTTAATCAGTTCCTGGATCCTGGATGAAGGTATTTTTGACCATTCCTCTTTACAAAACAATTCCAGTTCAGTTAAGTTTGATGGTCGCCGAGCATGGACAGCCCGCTTCACATTATCCCACAGATGTTCAATGATATTCAGGTCTGGGGACTGGGATGGCCATTCCAGAACATTGTAATTGTTCCTCTGCATGAATGCCTGAGTAGATTTGGAGCTGTGTTTTGGATCATTGTCTTGCTGAAATATCCATCCCCGGCGTAACTTCAAATTCGTCACTGATTCTTGTACATTATTCTCAAGAATCTGCTGATACTGAGTTGAATCCATGCAACCCTCAACTTTAACAAGATTCCCGATGCCGGCATTGGCCACACAGCCCCAAAGCATGATGGAACCTCCACCAAATTTTACAGTGGGTAGCAAGTGTTTTTCTTGGAATGCTGTGTTTTTTTGGACGCCATGCATAACGCCTTCTTGTATGACCAAACAACTCAATCTTTGTTTCATCAGTCCACAGGATTGTGATGAACCGACCCTCAGTTTTATATCTTTCTTGGAAGTGTGTTTTACTTGCTTAGGTCAGTCCTTCCCCCACTTGGAATGCGGTGCTTTAGTGGAGTCCACATTGCTGGACGATAGGCTTCACTGGTTTTATGTGTGTTCATTGGAGATGGCTTGCTATAGCCAGGCACTTTTATTATCCCTGGCCAGATGGGATGGGGGATAGCAAGCCTTAACTTCACCCTTCTCTCCCAGGGTTCTGCAAAGGTGGGAGAAGGGGGGCTGCCTGGGTGCAAGGGGTGGGTGGAGCACTAGCCATATGCTGTGGGCAGACCTGGATTCTGGGGTCATTCAGCAAAGAGGCAGTAAGGAACTCTGATCTGGGAGAAGAGGAGAGAGCTTGCCCTACTGAGGAATGCATTGAGGGCCTAGCAGTGAGGCCTGAAGCCTTTCACTTGTTCTGGACAACATGTAGAAGGATTGTTTTATGCAACTTGCTTAAGCTTGCGCCCTAGGCCCAAAACTCTGCTGTGGCCTAGAGAAACGGACTACGAGCCTATGCCGGTATTTTCTCTATCTTTTAATTCCCCTGTTTATTTTTGTGTATTGTATCATCGCTCTTTTGCTTGTATGTTTATGCTTGATCATATTAATATTGTATATTTCTGTATATGCTATTAATTCATACCGACCCACTTGGGTTATTAAACATATAAAATTTATATCGCTCATTTCGTTTTATCCTATGACCCGGTCTACTCACGGTGTGTGAGTGGGAGGTTAAGAAAGAAGTTTGATCGCAGGCGTGCCAGGCGGCTGGGCGAGGCGATATTCTTCACAAGGACCTTCTTCCAAAATGAAGCTGGCTTGTCCAAATGTGCTTTTGCATACCTCAGGCGACTCTGTTTGTGGCGTGCTTTCAGAAATGGCTTCTTTCGCATCACTCTCCCATACAGCTTCTCCTTGTGCAAAGTGTGCTGTATTGTTGACCAATGCACAGTGACACCATCTGCAGCAAGATGATGCTGCAGCTCTTTGGAGGTGGTCTGTGGATTGTCCTTGACTGTTCTCACCATTCTTCTTCTCTGCCTTTCTGATATTTTTCTTGGCCTGCCACTTCTGGGCTTAACAAGAACTGTCCCTGTGGTCTTCATTTCCTTACTATGTTCCTCACAGTGGAAACTGACAGGTTAAATCTCTGAGACAACTTTTTGTATCCTTCCCCTGAACAACTATGTTGAACAATCTTTGTTTTCAGATCATTTGAGAGTTGTTTTGAGGAGCCCATGATGCCACTCTTCAGAGGAGATTCAAATAGGAGAACAACTTGCAATTGGCCACCTTAAATACCTTTTCTCATGATTGGATACACCTGGCTATGAAGTTCAAAGCTCAGTGAGGTTACAAAACCAATTTTGTGCTTCAGTAAGTCAGTAAAAAGTAGTTAAGAGTATTCAAATCAATAAAATGATAAGGGTACCCAAATTTTTACCCAAGAAAGACCAGCAAGCGGCAGGACCGTCTCTTAAAAGTGTTTCAGCTGCGGGATCGGGCTACCAGCAGTGCAGAGCTTGCTGAGGAATGGCAGCAGGCAGGTGTGAGTGCATCTGCACGCACTGTGAGGCGGAGACTCTTGGAGCAAGGCCTGGTCTCAAGGAGGGCAGCAAAGAAGCCACTTCTCTCCAGAAAAAACATCAGGGACAGACTGATATTCTGCAAAAGGTACAGGGAGTGGACTGCTGAGGACTGGGGTAAAGTCATTTTCTCTGATGAATCCCCTTTTCGATTGTTTGGAACATCTGGAAAACAGCTTATTCGGAGAAGAAGAGGTGAGCGCTACCACCAGTCTTGTCTCATGCCAACTGTAAAGCATCCTGAAACCATTCATGTGTGGGGTTGCTTCTCAGCCAAGGGAATCGGCTCTCTCACAGTCTTGCCTAAAAACACAGCCATGAATAAAGAATGGTACCAGAATGTCCTCCAAGAGCAACTTCTCCCAACCGTCCAAGAGCAGTTTGGCGCTCAACAATGCTTTTTCCAGCATGATGGAGCACCTTGCCATAAAGCAAAGGTGATAACTAAATGGCTCAGGGAACAAAACATAGAGATTTTGGGTCCATGGCCTGGAAACTCCCCAGATCTTAATCCCATTGAGAACTTGTGGTCAATCATCAAGAGACGGGTGGACAAACAAAAACCAACAAATTCAGACAAAATGAAAGCATTGATTCTGCAAGAATGGACTGCTCTCAGTCAGGATTTGGTCCAGAAGTTGATTGAGAGCATGCCAGGGAGAATTGCAGAGGTCCTGGAGAAGAAGGGTCAACACTGCAAATATTGACTTGCTGCATTAACTCATTCTAAGTGTCAATATAAGCTTCTGTTACTCATAATATGAATGCAATTCTATTTCTGTATGTGATAAAAACATCTGACAAACACACATAAAAACCAGAGGGCAGCAGATCATGTGAAAATAGAATATTTGTGTCATTCTCAAAACTTTTGGCCATGACTGTACAATAAACCTCATTTCAATCCTGAAATATTACTGTGTCCATCAGTTATTAGATATATCAAATTGAAATGGCTGTTGCAAACACCCAAATATTTAGAACTAAAAATGATTAAGATTAATAGGGGTGCCCAAACCTTTTCATATGACTGTATTAGCAATCTATTAGGTGTAGTCCTTTCTTAGTCAAGGTGAAACCTCCCCCTACAACATCAGCTGCTAGTGCTATAATGTCATGCCCTACAGGGCAGGTTAAACAAACAATGAACACTTTCCCTCCCTACTTGTTTCAACTTAATAGTCTCATCAGGGGGCTGCAATTCAGAGAATGTAAATAAAGAGAGAGCAATTAGCTGACAAAGGGCTGGAGCAGTCGCTGTCTAAGGATCTGATTAGTCAAACTCCTCAGCCCGGCATTCAGTGTGGCCATGAACAGCCGCCGACTCAAATATGTTTAAAGGAATTCTATCATTCACAAAAACAGTTTTAAGCTAATGGCCTTCTTTCTTCTTACTTCTCACTCTCAGCAAATTTTCGCGACTGCGCATGCGCAATCGGCCTCCATTTTCCTGTGGTCTGTCACAAGAGCGTGGCAGAGCCAATTGCGCATGCGCAGTCGCGAAAATTCGCTGAGAGCAAGAAGAAAAAAGGCCAAGAGGGGAGTCACCGCAATGTCCAAAGGGGCAGTGAGAAGAGATGACGCGATGGGTGCTCGCCGAAGAGAAGGTATGCCCTGGGTGCTCTGTGGTGCTCATTTACATACACGAAGAAACTAATTATCTTGGAATCGGCTGGGAGAAGAAAACAAGGAAAGGTAGGAGAAGATGTGCCATTAGCTTAAAACTGTTTTTGCGAATGATAGACTCCCTTTAAATAGTCTAATATGTCCCACTCCTTCCTAGAGTGACATATCGGAGGACCAGTAGAAAGGGCGCATAGAGAACACACCCCTCCGCTGGCTCTCCAATCAGCCATCACACAGAAAGCAGATATAGGATCAGTGAAGAGACAAGCGTCCCTGGTAACCACGGAAACCGTGCTAGGCTCTTAATATCAATAGTAATTGCTCTCTCTTTATTTACATTCTCTGAATTGTAACCCCCCAATTGTAGGGTTATTCATGATATATTTGGAGACAACAGTGTTGTTTAGGGCTGGTTATTCCTCCCTTTTCTCCTATTGTGTGGTGCTATGTCTCCTTTATTTGCATCTGGCTAAATATAGGCCTGACTGGTGGTGGCCTGCACTACCATACACTTCAGAGAGAATAGGAGCACCGTCCACCACCAGTCATACCTACAATCAGTCTGGCGGCGGTCAGGAGGAAAGGACCTCTTGTTCTCACCACCTGGCGTAACCCCTTTAGGAATTCTATGAAACTCAGTACCGGTGAAGGGAGAGGGGGCCGGGGCCCCGGAGTGTCCGAAGAACACTCTTCACTGGCACTGACCCACCCCTAACCCCAACCCTGTGGGGTCAGCTTAAAGACCCCCTCCCGCCACCCATTATAATATTAGAAACCGTGAAAATGACATTACATACATTCAAGTCACTGGACGGACTACTCTCTGGACTGGTGCTCAGCGCTCCTTCCTGCACGATGCTGACATGACCTCACCTCACACACCGGCAGCTTCTACCGGCAGCGTGAGGGAGGAAAATTCTGTATGTAGGTGATAGGTCAGATACCGGGCAGAAGATTAGGGCAGTGGGCGGGTGGATTCAGTCACTACATAATTCAGTGGAGCCGAACTCTCAGACACTATACGGTCCTGTCTGTCCCCCATCTCTTCACTCTCCTGTCTCAGTCTGGCCACCAGTCACTAGAATGAAACCATTAAAAGTGCACTGGATGAGGCGGCTCCTCCCTCCACTCGAAAATTTCGACACAGGAGGCAGCAACCCTGGCACACGCCACAGGAAATTGCGAACAACTGCAGACTTCCTCAACTACAAGTATATGCTCAAAACATATAGCTCTGCCGTTCACCTTGCCAAACAAGCCTATTTCATCGCTCTCATCTCTGCTCTCTCCTGTAACCCTAAAAGACTCAAACTTTTCACTCCTTACTCACTCCCAAGGTGCAGGCGCCGTTCACAGACCTTAGTGCAGAGGACCTGGCCACTTATTTCCATGACTAAATCGATAAGATCCGTCGGGAAATAACTGCCCAATCCCCAGGCGGCATTAATCCACTTAACAACCACACCATTGATCCACTCACCTACAACACTTCATCCTGTGCATTTTCATCCAGTTACATAAGATGAAGTCTCCCGGCTCCTTTCTTCTTCTCGCCCTATGACCTGCAGTAGTGACCCTTTCCCCTCACACCTTGTCCAGTCTCTGTCGCCTGCTGTCATTTACCTTACTAAAATATTTAACATCTCTCTCTCATCTGGAATCTCTCCCTCCTCTTTCAAACATGCTGTCATAACCCTGCTACAGAAGAAATCCTCCCTTGACCTGTCCTGTGCTGCCAACTATCGACTCATCTCGAACCTCCCCTTCATCTCCAAAATCTTGGAACACTTGGTCTGTTCTGGTTTAATCTGCTATCTTTCCACTAACACTCTTCTTGACCCCTTACAATCTGGCTTCCGCACCCTACTGAAACGGCCCTCGCAAAAGTCTCCAATGATCTCCTGGCGGCTAAATCTAATGGTGACTATTCTCTTCTTATTCTTCTGGATCTCTCAGCTGCATTTGACACTGTTGACCATCAACTCCTCCTCACTATGATCTGCTCTGTCTGCCTCACAAACACTGGCTCTCTTGGTTCTCCTCTTATCTCTAAGATTGCACTTTCACTGTGGGCTCTGTCTCTTCCCCTCTTCCCCTTGCTGTAGGGGTTCCTCAGGGCTCAGTCCTAGGCCCCCTGCTCTTATCTCTCTACACAGCTCCCATTGGACGACAAATCATCTCCAGATTTGGCTTCCGGTACCAACTTTATGCTGATGACGCCTAATTATATACGTCATCCTGTGACATCACCCCTGCACTAATACAGAACACCAGTGACTGTCTCTCTGCTGTCTCAAATATCATGTCTTCGCTCTATCTGAAACTGAATCTCTCAAAGACAACTACTGCTGTTTCCACTATCTAACAGACCTATCACTGATATCTCCATTTGAGTCTCCCGCCTTACCATAACTCCAAGGCAGTATGCCCGCTACCTCAGGGTTATATTTGGCTCAGAACTTTCCTTCACCCTCCCCCCCCATATCACTCGCACGCTCATGTCATCTCCACCTCAAAATCCTCCCCAGAATCCTCCCCTTCCTTACCAGAGATACATTTAAGACCCTTATTGTCGCCCTGATTCACTCTCGCCTTGACTACTGTAACTCCTTACTAATCAGTCTTCCCCTTACTAAACTCTCCCCTCTACAATCTATTCTGAATGCAATGGCCAGTCTTATCTATCAGTCTAGACGCTACAGCCTGAGTCTGTCACTACATTGGCTGCCTATTCAATACAGAATACAATATAAACTTCACCCTCCTCCACAAGGCTCTCCATAATGCTGCACCTCCCTACATTTCCTCCCTCATCTCTGTCTATCACTCAACCCGTGCCCTCCGTTCACTCAATGACCTAAGACTAACATACTGTATTATCAGAACCTTCCACGCTCTTATACAAGATTTCTCACGAGTTGCACCACTTCTCTTGAATGTTATACCCAACAGCGTTTAGCGGAAACTAAAGACATATCTTTTCAGACAGGCCTATCACAATTCCTAATGTAAACCCTTTTGCAGTTAGATTCCCTAAAACGAATCCTCCTTTGGTTGCGCTCCTGCATTATCCCACAGGATATGATGCCGTATTGGACTGTCCATTAAAGGACACTGGTGACGGCTCATACAGCTTTATGTGTAAAGAAAGTCACCTCTATCACAAAAATGGCTTCTCTACTGCATAAGCAATGCTACCTCTGATGCTGCCCCTACTACCTCTTGTATCACCCCTCTACCTCAGCCTGAGCAGAGAAAACGCGCATGGTGTCTAGTTACTGCACAAGTACACCCTTTATTTCTCTTCTCATTTATACCTTTTTGCTTCCTTGTGGCTATTTCCAAGCTGCAGCTGCAGTGAAGAGCGCCCTCTATCGGATTTATAGCCTGTACCTCTGACAGCAGGCTAGGATTAGATCATATGACCTAGAGATGATGTCACTTAGGAAGTCCTAAATGGGAGTAGGCGGGGCTGAGAAATCATCCCCACACATATATAACCCTAATTGCAATGAAGTTGGGACATTGTGTAAAACATAAAAACAGAATACGATTTGCAAATCTTTTTCAACCTATATTCAATTGAATACACTACAGAGACAAGATATTTAATGTTCAAACGGATAACTTGACATGGTTGACCCCAAGAGATGGGGCAAAAACCAGTAGGGCAGTCATATGTGTATTGTTGTAGATATCTGCCAAAGATTTTTTTTTTTTTTTTACACTGACCTATCTTCAGAATATAATGAGGGTATATTGGGGTTGTAGGATATAATAGATGTCATAATTATATTACAATGACAGTCTATATGGATAGCATTATTTGATGGCTATCACTGTTTGAGAGTATAATATACTGTACCTGTGATGCTGCTGCCCAACAATCTCCCTAATCCGCCTTTCTCATGGGCATAACAGCAAGTTACTCATTTAACGGGATTCTGGTTACAGATTTCTCTTTTATCTGATGTTGCCCAGGCTAGAGAATGCATACTTATAATATTACATGTGATCGTTGTATTTATTTTGGATAGATGATCACATGATGAGACAGTCACCTGATTACAGGAATGATCGAGGTGGACACACCCCCTAAGGGGAGTGATGGAGGCTGGGTGCTCTAATAAGGCTATGATTGGCCTAGCGCCGATAGGCTCCACCCCCCTTGATGACACTATCGAGCAGACCTTGCTTTATATAGCAGGGAGAGCTCAGTGTGGCGTTGGCTATTCTAAGTACCGGGCATGGGCGTAAATACCAGGGTAGCAGTGGTAGTAGCTGCCACAGGGCCCGGAACATTATGGGGCCCGGAGCCCTGTGGCAGCTGCTACCACGAATCCCAGAAACACTGCTATTGTTATACTCTGCGGTCTTTTCAGACCCCGGAGTATGGCGATCGGGGCCCAGTGGAGGTGAGGAAACATAAAAAACACTGTAACTCACCTCTCCTACGCTCCGCTGGCTTTTTGGGCCTGTTTGGTGATGTCCCAGACGTCAGCCGACGTCATTATGCGTCGCGACGCCGGCCTGACTCATGCAAGATCCGGTCCAACATTGAAGATGGCCGAAGTAGCGCACCGGAGTGCATTGGATCCAGGGAGAGGTAAGTAGCATTATTTTTTATGTTTGTATCCTACCCTGGGTCTCCGATCGTTAATGAGTGGTCCACTATGAGGCATAATACTGTGTGCAAGGGCTACTATGGGGCATAATATTCTGTGCAGGGGCCAATGTGGGGCGTAGTACTTTGTGCAGGGGCCACTTTCAGACATAATAACCGGACATGCAGGACTTTTGAACGTTGCGCTGATAAAAATCTGGACAGCCCTTTTCCTCTGTGGCCCGGAGGACACGACATCCATGATTTCCAAAAACAATGTGAAATGTGGACTGGTCAGATCACAGGACATTTTTCCACTTTGCGTCAGTCCATCTCAGATGAGCTCGGGCCCAGAGAAGTCGGCGGCGTTTCTAAGTGGTGTTGATATATGGCTTTCGCTTTGCATGGTAGAGATTTAACTTGCACTTGTAGATGTAGCGACGAACTGTGTTCACTGACAATGGTTTTCTGAAGTGTTCCTGAGCCCATGTGGTAATATCCCTTACAGAATGATGTCAGTTTTTAATGCAGGGCCGCCTGAGGGATCGAATTTCATGGGCATTCAATGTTGGTTTTTCGGCCTTGCCGCTTACTTGCAGAGATTTGTCCAGATTCTCTGAATCTTTTGATATTATGGACTGTAGATGAAGAAATCCCTAAATTCCTTGCAATTGTACTGTGAAGGATCTCGTCCTACCAGAACCCGCTTCTGGCACACTTGAGATCGCTTCAATTACCTCACACCCACTTCCAGTGAGGGTGTAGGGCATCCGAGGATAATACGCAAGACGGGCCTTCTAAATTTTATATATTTATTAACCCTTAAACGGGTCGGCGCTAGACACTTAACACATTACATAAAATACATGCAGCGATTAGCAAGCAGATACAAGTGAAAAGCAGCATAACGCGGTACATAAAATAAAAATGGGAATAACAGAAAGAAAAGAATATATATTACCAACACCAGATTGTGATAGATTCTCTGGTGCCCAGATGATGAGCCAGGGCACGTATCTTATGAACGTCCAGTAGAAGGTGAATCTTAGCAGAGCAAAGGGCAGAAGACCATGTGTTCCTCGCATAGATCACTTTTGTGTGTTCCCTGCCCCCGCCCAGAGTGATTTCATGGGGGAGGGAAGTTACACCTACTAGCTTGGAGCCCCTGAACTAGAAAATGGTTCTGGTTCCTTAACCGGCGACCGGATGGTCTGGTAAGTGGAAGGGGGAAACTCGGGGTGAAACTCTCTTCGTATACATACCAAGCATGGCACCTCAATTCCCTTTGGGTAGGGAGTTGGACGTCTGGACCCGTCTCGGGCTCACAATGGTGCCATGTTTGGGCTGACCACGTGCACTTTTCTACTGTATGGGGCACCTGCAGAATTTATCGGGGTAACTGTGAGGTGTCCCCCTTAGGAGATATGGGCATAAAACTATAATCTCTCTGATGGGTCGGGGGGGGGGGGGTATAAATATACGGGAGTCCCCTTAATCATTACATGTACATTGAGAAACGTTATTCTTAAACTTATTATTATTATTATTATTATTATTATTATTATTATTTATTTATTTATTTATTTATATAGCAACATTAATTCCATGGTGCTGTACATTACTATATTAATTCCATGGTGCTTTACATTTGAGGGTTTACATACGGTACACAAGATATACAAAACAAATATAATACTAACAGTGATCTCTGGCACAGTGGGATAGAGGGCCCTGCCCGCAAGGGTTTACAATCTGTTGCACTATTTGCTCACATAGTTGTTCACAAGCGAGGATGGGGAGAGGTTCACCACTGTGTGAACGGCTGAGCCTTTTGGGGATGTCCCTTTATACCCAATTAGGACACTCACTTGTTTCCAATTAACCTGTTCACCTCTGGAATGCTCCAAACAGGTGTTTTTTGAGCATTCCTCACCTTTCCCAGTGTTTTTTTGCCCCTGTCCCAGCTTTTTTAGAACGTGTTGCAGGCATCAAATTCAAAATGAGTAACTATTTCCTCTTCCTCTTCACACTGTACACTGCAGATTTTAGGTGCAACTCATCCAGCTGCTACCTACAGAAGTATTCTGACGACTCTGCAATAGTAGGCCTCATCACAGACGATGATGACAGGGAGTACAGAGAACTGAACCGGGATTTTGTGGACTGGTGCCACCGGAACCACCTGAAGATTAACGCGGGGAAGACCAAGGAGATGGTGGTGGACTTCCGTAAAGGCAGATGCCCTCCTAAACCAGTGGACATCCTGGGGACGGGCATCGAGATTGTGAACACCTATAAGTACCTGGGTTTGCTCCTTAATAATAAGCTGGACTAGGCAGATCATATGGAGGCCCTGTACAGGAAGGGCCACAGCAGGCTCTACCTGCTTAGGAAACTGAGAGCCTTTGGAATCCGGGGGGCACGTCTTAGGACTTTCTTCAACTCGGTAGTGGCATCAGCCATCTTCTTTGGAGTGGCCTGCTGGGGGAGCAGTATATCAACCAGGGACAGAAATAAACTTGACAAGCTGATTAGAAGGGCCAGCTCTGTCCTGGGGAGCCCACTGGACCCAGTGCAGGTGGTGGGTGACAGAAGGATACTGTCCATGGTGAGCTCCATGCAGAAGAAGAAGTCCCATCCCATGCATGAGACTGTGATCGCGCTGAGCAGTACTGTAAGTGACCGACTGCTCCACCCTAGGTGTGAGAAGGAGCGCTATCGGAAGTCTTTCCTCCCCACCGCGGTTAGGCTGTACAACCAACACCGACCTAAGCGGAGATCAATACACACAGAGAACTGAAATATCTCTCTGCCTGTTAAATCCCCCCCCCCCCCTCTGCTACGTCCTATCTGTCCGTCTGCTATTAATGTAATGCCTCTCACCTTGGAACATTCCTGTACATGTTGTATTTGTATCTGCTTAGCTTATCTTATCTTTGCTGCTGTAACACACTGAATTTCCCCACTGTGGGACTATTAAAGGACTATTATTATTATTATTATTTGACTATTTGCAAAAAAACAAAGTTTATCCATTTGAACATTAAATATTGTCTTTGTAGTGTATTCAATTGAATATGGGTTGAAAAGGATTTGCAACTCATCGTATTCTGTTTTTATTTATGTTTTCCACAACGTCCCAACTTCATTGGAATTGGGGTTGTTTAACGTCTACAGCCAAGACTTGTTATTGTGTGTGGGAGGTGAGCAAAGGGTTAACAGCAGTGCGCTATCTGCAGTGTGCTTGTATAATAACACCATGCTGCCTGCAACTGCACAGAAGTGTTTATCAAGCTGTAGTTAGCGCGCAGCGCCATCTATTGCAATCCCCTTGTATGTACACCATGCTGCCTGCTATAGTTAGTGCGCAGCGCCATCTATTGCAGTCACCTTGTATGCACACCATGCTGCCTTCTGTCGTTTGCTTGCAGCGCCATCTATTGCACTCGCCTTGTATGTACACCATGCTGCCTGCTGTAGTTAGTGTGCAGCGCCATCTATTGCACTCGCCTTGTATGTACACCATGCTGCCTGCTATAGTTAGTGCGCAGCGCCATCTATTGCAGTCACCTTGTATGTACACCATGCTGCCTGCTATAGTTAGTGCGCAGCGCCATCTATTGCAGTCACCTTGTATGCACACCATGCTGCCTTCTGTAGTTTGCTTGCAGCGCCATCTATTGCACTCGCCTTGTATGTACACCATGCTGCCTGCTGTAGTTTGTGCGCAGCGCCATCTATTGCAGTCACCTTGTATGTACACCATGCTGCCTGCTGTACCGTGTTTCTCCAAAATTAAGACCTATCCCGAAAATAAGCCCTAGCTGCATTTTCCAGGTTTTTTTGGAGTAGGCTTGAAATATAAGCCCTACTCCAAAAATAAGCCCTAGCTAATTTAACCCCTTCCCGAAATCTGCCGTGAGATTACAGCGGATGCCAGGTCCTTTATGATGGCGGCCACTCTGATGCAGAGCGGTTACCATAGCTGCCGTACCGGGTCTCCGTGGAGCCCTGGAGTTAATGCCCGCGATCAGTGTCTACCCGTCAGAGTGGAATCTGACTGCGGGCATTGTGTGACCTCCGCGCTTCTCCCCGATCCCCACCCCCTATAGCTACTATACCGGGTCTCCTTGTACAGCGGAGATCCGCAGTTCATGCCCGTGATCAGAGTCCACTCTGATCGTGGGTATTGTCAACTGTGCCAGACCATGCCCTCCCCCCTCCAAATCGACCCCCCAAAACAGAGAAACTATCCCCGGGGCCGGGCCCGTACCTTTCACGTTGCAGGTCGGCTCCCACGCGGCGAGATCGCAGGAGCCGACCTGTTCCTTTGACAGCTGGGAGCGTTATGAAGGCTCCCAGGCCTGTCATAGGAATATTACTATTGAGGACAAACTTACAAAAATATTTTACCTCTATACTGAATGCCGTAGCGAAAAAAAAACAATCAAAAGTGCTGAACTGCTGTTTTTTCACTGTTTCACCTCTGATAAAAGTGGAAATAAAAAGAGATCAAATGTGTGATTATTGGAAAAAATTAAGACCTACCCCGAAAATAAGCCCTAGCCCTTTTTTTGGAGGAAAAAAAAATAATATAAAACCCTGTCTTATTTTTGGAGAAACACGGTAGTTGGTGCGCATCGCCATCTATTGCAATCCCCCTGTATGTACACCATGCTGCCTGCTGTAGTTTGTGCGCAGCGCCATCTATTGCATTCACCTTGTATGTACACCATGCTGCCTGCTGTAGTTTGTGCGCATCGCCATCTATTGGTTTTAAATCTTTTCTGACATAGGAAATAGAGTAGTATAATGTATCGTGTTAGCCATTGAAAGTAGTGGAAGAGTGAAGAAATCAGCCGATACCTTTTAATGGCTAACTAAGTATATTTGATGATAAGCTTTCGGAAGTACTATCTCCCTTCATCAGACATGGTGTTATACAAGAACTGAAAATTCACAGATTTTTTATACCCTATAGACATGGGCCTTCAAAGGATTTTAGAGTCCTTTAAAAAAAACAAAATGCAATCTAAGTAGAGAAGTTATTTACAGCCGGTCAAAAAATAAACAATCTGGAAAGTTGTTGTGCGTGACAGAGGGATCTGTTATCTGTTTGCTGTCAGGAGGTGATTTGTGACCCTCACAGGTCATACATAGTGTGACATGAAGCTGGCATGAATATTAAGTCCAAATTGCAGAGTTTGCCATTTTTGCATAAACTTGTATTCCCATTCGTTCCTCTCCTGCGTCATAAAATGTCCCATTAAAACCACAACCCGCAGATCTTCAATAGAGTGGTTTTCTCCAGAGAAATGTGCGGCCACTGGGAGATCGGTTCTGCTGTTATTAATGGTGGATCTGTGTGAGTTCATTTGCTGACTGAGTCTCTGCCCTGTTTCCCCCACATAGAGGCCTGTGGTGGGACATTGCGCACATATTATGAGGTACACCACATTGGAAGACCTGCAGGAAAATGTCCCCCTAATTCTGTGCACCTGTTGTGACTGTGGGATAGGTACACTGTCAGCGGTGTGGATGTGCCTGCAGGTCTTGCACCTTTTATGTAGGCAAGGTGAGGTGCCATTTTCAGTTGGGGCCTTCAGGGCACTCCGGACGATAATACGCCTCAGGTTTGGTGGTTGTCGAAAGGAGAGGAGAGGGGGGACTGGAAATATGTCCTTGAGTCTGTTGTCCCTATGTAGCACAGGTTGGAGCTCCTTGGCAATCCTTCATAGGATCTCCAGCTGTGGGTTGTAGGTGACAACTAGGGGCACTCGGGCTTCTTTCTGGGTCTCTCTATATGTGAGCAGACTGTCTCTGTTAATGGCTGCCGCTTTGTTTAATTGGTTGTCTGTCATTTTTGGTTTGTATCCCAATTGGAGAAATTTCGTCCTCAGATCCAGGAGGTGCTTGTCCAGGTCTGCTTTGTCGGAGCAAATACGATTGTATCGTATAGCCTGGCTGTAGATTATAGATTGTCTTGTGTGCTTGGGGTGGAAGCTGTCGTTTCTCAGGTAGGCCGTTCTGTCTGTGGGTTTGTGGTATATCGATGTGAGTAGCCGGTGGTCTTTAATGTATATTGTGGTATCTAGAAAGTGAATTTCACTCCCTGAATAGCTAAGTTTAAGGTTGATGGTCGGGTGAAAGTCATTGAAGTCATTATGGAATTGAAGTAGGGCCTCCTCACCTGCAGTCCAGATGACAAGGATATCATCGATATAACGAAGGTAAATCATAGGTTTGGTGGCGCATGTTGATAAATATGTTCCTTCCATTTCTGCCATAAAGAGATTTGCATATTGGGGTGCACATCTGGTCCCCATTGAAGTTCCCATTCGCTGTAGATATAGATCCTCTCCAAAGGTAAAATGTTTGTGGCTAAGGATGAATTGTATGAGCTGCGTTACTGGTTCTGTTGGGAGGTTTTGTTTTGCCAGGTGTACCCGACATGATGCAAATCCATCCTTGTGGGGAATGTTGGTATACAGGGATTCCACATAAAAGTTAAGTTTTATCTTATGAGCATAAATCATTCATATTCGGTGAAGTGGATAAACTTTATTGTTTTTTTGTAAATATTCACTCATTTTGAATTTGATGCCTGTAACATGTTCCAAAAAAGCTGGGACAGGGGCAACAAAAGTCTGGGACAGGGTCCTGTTTACCACTGTGTTGCATCACCTTTCTTTTTACCAACACTCAATAACCATTTGGGAACTGAAGACACGAATTGTTGAAGCTTTGTAGGTGGAATTCTTTCCCATTATTGCTTGATGTACAACTTCAGTTTCCACTAACACCCCCCCCATACCATCAGAGATGTGCCATGGGCACTAACACCCCCCCCATACCATCAGAGATGTGCCATGGGCACTAACACCCCCCCCATACCATCAGAGATGCTGACTTTTGAACTTTGCGTTGATAAAAATCTGGACAGTCCTTTTCCTCTGTGGCCCGGAGGACACGACGTCCATGATTTCAAAAAACAATGCGAAATGTGGACTGGTCAAACCACAGGACACTTTTCCACTTAGTGTCAGTCCATCTCCGATGAGCTCGGGCCCAGAGAAGTCGGCGCCGTTTCTGGATGTTGTTGATATATGGCTTTGGCTTTGCATGGTAGAGATTTAACTTGCACTTGTAGATGTAGCGACGATCTGTGTTCAGTGACAATGGTTTTCTGAAGTGTTCCTGAGCCCATGTGGTAATATCCCTTACAGAATGGTGTCGGTTTTTAATGCAGTGCCGCCTGAGGGATCAAAGGTTAGGGGCATTCAATGTTGGTTTTCGGCCTTGCCGCTTACTTGCAGAGATTTGTCCAGATTCTCTGAATCTTCTGATATTATGGACTGTAGATGATGAAATCCCTAAATTCCTTGCAATTGTACTGTGAAGGATCTCGTCCTACCAGAACCCGCTTCTGGCACACTTGAGATCGCTTCAATTACCTCACACCCACTTCCAGTGAGGGTGTAGGGCATCCGAGGATAATACGCAAGACGGGCCTTCTAAATTTTATATATTTATTAACCCTTAAACGGGTCGGCGCTAGACACTTAACACATTACATAAAATACATGCAGCGATTAGCAAGCAGATACAAGTGAAAAGCAGCATAACGCGGTACATAAAATAAAAATGGGAATAACAGAAATAAAAGAATATATATTACCAACACCAGATTGTGATAGATTCTCTGGTGCCCAGATGATGAGCCAGGGCACGTATCTTATGAACGTCCAGTAGAAGGTGAATCTTAGCAGAGCAAAGGGCAGAAGACCATGTGTTCCTCGCATAGATCACTTTTGTGTGTTCCCTGCCCCCGCCCAGAGTGATGTCACGGGGGAGGGAAGTTACACCTACTAGCTTGGAGCCCCTGAACTAGAAAATGGTTCTGGTTCCTTAACCGGCGACCGGATGGTCTGGTAAGTGGAAGGGGGAAACTCGGGGTGAAACCCTCTTCGTATACATACCAAGCATGGCACCTCAATTCCCTTTGGGTAGGGAGTTGGACGTCTGGACCCGTCTCAGGCTCACAACGGCGCCATGTTTGGGCTGACCACGTGCGCCTTTCTATGGGGCACCTACAGAATTTATCGGGGTAACTGTGAGGTGTCCCCCTTAGGAGATATGGGCATAAAACTATGATCTCTCTGATGGGCCACAGGGTGGGGGTATAGATCTACGGGAGTCCCCTTAATCATTACATGTACATTGAGAAACGTTACTCTTAAACTTTTATTATTATTATTATTATGTATTTATATAGCACCATTAATTCCATGGTGCTGTACATTATTAAATCCAAGACCTTACAGGTCGTATACAACAATAGATTATCCGAAAAAAAAAACCCACCCCATACCCCTTGCGAAATCGACATCAAGGGAGACCACGCCCGTAGAATCACAGGGTTTGAACCTTTCATCTATTCCACTATCTTCTTCTGAATTGTCTGTACTCCAAAAGGGTTTGTCTTTTGTACCTACTAATAGGTTTGATTTATTCGGGTGGATCAAAGACATCAATTTATTTATCCGTAAGCTTAGATGGCATAAGTATTTTCGCCTTAAAGAACGCAGGGAATGTGCTGATTTGGGCATTTCTCCTGAAATGTTGACGGATGTTAGAATTTTGTATGGCTTGGCTGATGATTCACCTGAAATGTCTGGTAAAGGCCCCTTTACACAATTAAGGAATAAGAGTGTGGCAGTACCACCCATGGGTGATGTGTCCACTTTGGATATCTTCCTTGAATTGGTTACTCAGGACCTTTCTCAGATGACAATGTGTTCTAATCAACTTAATTGTACCAAGCAGGAACTTTTAGCCTTGTCCGCCCTGGAGAACGATCGGTCCCGAGTTGTTAAACCTTCGGATAAAGGGGGGAATACTGTGATTATGGACTTTGAAGATTATAAAGGGATGTGCGAATCTTTGTTGAATGACCCCTTGTGTTATCGGGCTCTCAGTAAGGATCCTACTGATGTTTTTTGGAATGAACTTAAGGATATATTGACTGTTGCCCTTAATGAGAATTTGATAAGCAAGGAGGAATTTGAATTTCTTTTGCCTCGTTTTCCCCGAGTCGCCACTTTTTATTCCCTCCCTAAAGTCCATAAAGGGACTTCTCCTTTAAAAGGACGACCAATCGTCTCTGGAGTAGGATCTTTATGCCAGAATATCGGCATTTATATAGATAAGATTTTGGCCCCATTTGTAAGT
Organism: Leptodactylus fallax; assembly: GCA_947044405.1. Classification (NCBI taxonomy): domain Eukaryota; kingdom Metazoa; phylum Chordata; class Amphibia; order Anura; family Leptodactylidae; genus Leptodactylus; species Leptodactylus fallax. The sequence goes on from CAMRHE010000361.1 coordinate 199,014, forward strand.
TCCATGCCATCTTTTGTAAAGGACACTACGGACCTATTAAAAAGACTGGAGGGCATTCATATTGAAGATACATGCATTCTAGCCTCCATTGATGTAGAGGCTCTCTATTCATCAATTCCCCACCATTTGGGCTTGCAGGCAGTTGCCTCATATCTGCAGACTAGAGGTTGCCATCTGAGGGCTCATAATGAGTTTGTATTGCGACTTCTTGAATTCTCCCTCACCCGGAATTATTTCACCTTTAATGGGAGGGTCTTCCACCAGCTCAGGGGTTGTGCAATGCCAACCTATTCCTGGGCTGGTGGGGAGCGCTCCCTCGAACCGGGTGAGGGAGAGACTGATTGGATGGAGAAGATCCATATTTGGGCCCGCTACATAGATGACATATTGGTCATACGGGAGGGGTCTGAGGACCAGTTTGGTTGTCTGGTAGCGGGTCTCAATAAGAATGATATTGGTCTTCATTTTACCTATGAGACTAACCCTACCAACTTAGCTTTTTTGGATCTCCATATCTCGGTCATTAAAGGGGAAGTTTTGATTACCATATATCGCAAACCCACCTCTACTAACTCATTATTGCGGTGGGAGAGTCATCATCCCCTTCCCCTCAAAAAAGGAATACCTAAGGGCCAATATCTTCGGCTTCGTCGCAATTGTTCAACAATCTCTGAGTTCAAGAAACAAGCGGCAGATTTGAGATCTAGATTTCATGCTAGGGGGTATCCTGATCGAGTTTTAAGACCGGCTTTTCAATATGCCCTTAATCAGGATCGGCCCGTGCTTCTGACTCCTAAGATCAGTCCTCCCAGTGTTGGGCAGACTAGGCTAATAGGTACGTTTGATGGCATGGCTGATCAGGTTCGTACTGTTATTGCTAGACACTGGGGGATTTTGACTATGGACCCCGATATCGTTGATGCGGTGGGCCATAAGCCCCAAATAACGTATAGAAGGGGCAGGAGCATTAGGGACCGTGTGGTAGTGAGTCATTTCTCCGAACCTACCACTGCCAAAAATTGGCTGTTAACAAAAAAAGTTGTGGGCTGTTTTCGCTGTAGTGGCTGTATTGCATGCCCATACGTCACAAGTGGTAAAAAGTTCACTAGCAATGTTACCGGTGCTTCTTATGCGATCAGGTCTTTTATTAATTGTCGTTCGAAGGGCGTTATTTATAAGACCACCTGTAACTGCGGCCTTGAATACATTGGCAAAACAATCCGTGAGTTCAGGCGCCGAATAGGCGAGCATTTAGGTGACATCCGACATCATCGTGATACACCAATCGCCCGGCATATCCGACTTGAACATCAGGGTAATGCTTTGTGCATTAAATTTATGGGTATTGACCTGATCCAACCCCCTGTACGCCGCGGTAATTGGGACCAACTTGTTACTCAGACAGAAACAAAATGGATTTTTCGCTTGCAAACTGTAGCCCCGGGTGGGTTAAATGAACAATTGAGTTTTGCTTCATTTATTTGATAGGGGTTTCATTCTATATTCAGGATGGTTATTTGTCTAGTCCATATGTGTATTGTATTTTATATCTAGTTTTCATTCCCCTCTAAAATACCTTTTTATGTACTCTGCAAGTGATTCTATAAGGTTTCATTTGCAGAGCCTTGCTTCTGTTTATCTATCTGCAGCATTGTTTGCTCAGTTACTAGGGGCATAACGAGGTTTGGATTCAGATAACATTCTATCCATTTCCTGTTCTCTTGGTTTCATTATCATATGCGTAAGCGCTAATGTGATTTCTATTTGGGCATGCTCAGTATGTACTTTGAGTTCCCTTTGTTATGCGCATGCTAATTGCGCTATCCCACCTGTAGCACTTAGTATTTAAGTAGGTAGCGCCTCTTGTGCTTCTCAGGTATGTTTGGCACTCCATATACCTGGTGTAGGAATACTTAGCGTTTGAACTGTGCTATCTTCCTACACTTATGGCCACTCATTGATATACCATGGTGGTGTTTTGTATCTGATTAGTTATCTGATATCTGCAATACCATTAGGAGTTTTATGTACTACTTATATTTGTGCTGTGTTTTTTGATGGTTAACACTTGACCTTAGTGCTTGTTTCTTCCATACTTGGCACAGGGTGGTATCTTTATTGTGGCTCCATTCTGCATTTAGTATATTTTAGATTTTTTAACCAACTCTATCTCCTGATGGGTTTAGCAAAACATGCATGTCGGGATTGCATGTTTGGTTACTTTATATATATATATATATATATATATATATGTGTGTTAGGCGTACCTAGTTTTGTTTTGTTTCTTGTGTTTTTTGTTCTCTTTATATCTATTTGTTTTGAAGGGATTTGATAGGGATAGTTTATTCTAGGGCCAGGTTCCAGTCAGGGGCACTTGCTATTTAGGGCGGTGGCCCCGAATTAGGACTTTAGGGTCCATTTAGTGTTTTATATAGGGTGTTATAGGGATAGTTTAGATACAGGTGTTTCCTTATTTAGCCCGTTGTTACTGGTGTTACTTTTGAACCGTGGACTATGTCACCCCTCTCCACTTCTGGTATTTGCGTCAGCAACACAGGCACCATCTGAATCACGGTAAGTGTCTGGTTGGTTTTTCCTATTTCAGGCTGCCGTGCCTGTTTTGTTTGCTTTTTTTTGTCTCCAAATTATATATTTTTTTTTTTTGATATTTTGAGGACTATTTAATTGTGCTGCTTTTAGGGTGGTTATATGTTGTTGTGATTTTTAACTTTAATTAATTAAAAGTTATATATTAATTTCTGTATTATTGTGATTATCATTTTGGATTATATATGCTGTACATTATTATATTAATTCCATGGTGCTTTACATTATTATATTAATTCCATGGTGCTGTACATTATTATATTAATTCCATGGTGCTTTACATTACTATATTAATTCCATGGTGCTTTACATTTGAGGGTTTACATACGGTACACAAGATATACAAAACAAATATAATACTAACAGTGATCACTGGCACAGTGGGATAGAGGGCCCTGCCCGCAAGGGCTTACAGTCTGTTGGACTATTTGCTCACGTAGTTGTTCACAAGCGAGGATGGGGAGAGGTTCACCACTGTGTGAACAGCTGAGCCTTTCAGGGATGTCCCTTTATACCCAGTCATGACACTCACTTTCCAATTAACCTGTTCACCTCTGGAATGCTCCAAACAGGAGTTTTTTGAGCATTCCTCACCTTTCCCAGTGTTTTGTTGCCCCTGTCCCAGCTTTTTTAGAACGTGTTGCAGGCATCAAATTCAAAATGAGTGACTATTTGACTATTTGCAAAAAAACAAAGTTTATCCGTTTGAACATTAAATATTGTCTTTGTAGTGTATTCAGCTGCATATAGTTTGAAAAGGATTTGCAACTCATCGTATTCTGTTTTTATTTATGTTTTACACAATGTCCCAACTTCATTGGAATTGGGGTTGTTTAACGTCTACAGACAAGACTTGTTATTGTGTGTGAGAGGTGAGCCAAGGGTTAACAGCAGTGCGCTATCTGCGGTGTACTTGTGTAATAACACCATGCTGTCTGCAACTGCACAGAAGTGTTTATCAAGCTGTAGTTAGTGCGCAGCGCCATCTATTGCAATCCCCCTGTATGTACACCATGCTGCCTGCTGTAGTTAGTGCGCAGCGCCATCTATTGCAGTCTCCTTGTATGTACACCATGCTGCCTGCTGTAGTTTGCGCGCAGCGCCATCTATTGCAATCCCCTTGTATGTACACCATGCTGCCTGCTGTAGTTAGTGCGCAGCGCCATCTATTGCAATCACCTTGTATGTACACCATGCTGCCTGCTGTAGTTAGTGCGCAGCGCCATCTATTGCACTCACCTTGTATGTACACCATGCTGCCTGCTGTAGTTAGTGCGCAGCGCCATCTATTGCAATCACCTTGTATATACACCATGCTGCCTGCTGTAGTTTGCGCGCAGCGCCATCTATTGCAATCCCCTTGTATGTACACCATGCTGCGCCTGGCTGTAGTTGCTGCCTGCACAGCGCCATCTATTGCACTCCCCTTGTATGTACACCATGCTGCCTGCTATCCCCGCCGCAGTTAGTGCGCAGCGCCATCTATGTGCAATCACCTTGTATGTACACCACCCCGCCAGCGCCACTCCCCCCCCGCCATGCTGCCTGCTATAGTTAGTGCGCAGCGCCATCTATTGCAATCACCTTGTATGTACACCATGCTGCCTGCTATAGTTAGTGCGCAGCGCCATCTATTGCAATCACCTTGTATGTACACCATGCTGCCTGCTATAGTTAGTGCGCAGCGCCATCTATTGCATTCACCTTGTATGTACACCATGCTGCCTGCTGTACTGTGTTTCTCCAAAAATAATGGAAGAGTGAAGAAATCAGGCGATACCTTTTAGAGGCTGAGTATATTTATAAGTAAGCTTTCAAGAGTCTAGCTCTCTTCTTCAGACATGGTGTTATACCAACACCATTATATAACACCATGAAGAAGAGAGCTAGACTCTTGAAAGCTTCCACTACTTTCAATGGCTAACATGGTACAACATTATACTACTATCTCCAAAAATAAGACCTACCCCGAAAATAAGCCCTAGCTACATTTTCCAGGTTTTTTGGAGTAGGCTTGAAGTATAAGCCCTAGCTAATTTTACAGTGTCCATATTAGGACATCCTCAGATATCAGAGTCAAATTATCAGATTAATAGCAGTTTATAATAGTGGTCACCTGACTCTGACTTTGACACCTGACTTTGACACCTGACTTTGACACCTGACTTTGACACCTGACTTTGATTCTGACACCTGACTCTGATACCTGAATTGGAACTTGCAGAATTTTCACTGCGTGTATTTTTCTGCAATGCGTGAATTGCAGTGAAAATTCTGCAATTTCCAAAACAGTTGCAGTTTTGGAGATCATAGCAAATCAATTATATTTACGAAAATGTCAGCGGTTTCACTATAGGTATAATGGAAGCAGAGGAAACCTCGCCAGACTTTCTGCGAAAATCTCTGAGGGAAAAACCGTGATGCATTTCTGCCAAGGTTTTTCCCACAGCACTTTTTTGCTGCAGCCTGGTACATGGGGCCTCAGCCTAAAACACTTGATAAATGTTAGAGAGGTTATTTGGATGTATTTTTGCAGCACAGTGTTGTAGGTCACGCCCCTTTACTATGAGTCCACACCCCTTTTTGTACAAGTAATAAAAGTAATTAATACACTTGATGAATGTGGCGCGCAACATGTTAGAGAGGATATTTGGTGAAAATGATACCAGAATTATGGAACATTTTACTTGATAAATCTCCACCATTGTATGTGCTGGCTGCCTTGTATGTATATGAAAAACTCAGATGATGTGTGAGTCTGATCTCTGACTGAGTCAGGTATCAGACAACTTTGTGTCAGACAACTTTTTATCAGACTCATGGAGCTCTCAGCCTGCAGCCTTATACAAGTATCTTCTACTCCTGAGTGTAGGCAGTGATGTCACTCAGAGGTCAGTCAGACTGGCCAATCACAGTGTAACATTGTATGTGCTTCATAGCTGACTGCTGAGTTATGACTCAATCAGATATGAAAGTCAGAAGTCATCTAAGTTTTACAACCAGCCCAGAAACTGCATAGAGTCAGGTGTCGGAATCAGAGTCAGGTGTCGGAATCAGAGTCAGGTGTCGGAATCAGAGTCAGGTGTCGGAATCAGAGTCAGGTGTCGGAATCAGAGTCAGGTGTCGGAATCAGAGTCAGGTGTCACTGTTGTAAACTGCTATTAATCTGATGTTTGACTCTGGTATCTGAGGATGTCCTAATATGGACACTGTATAATTTAACCCCTTCCCGAAAATCTGCCGTGCGATTACAGTGGATGCCAGGTCCTTAAAGATGGCGGCTGCTCTGATGCAGAGTGGTTACCATAGCTGCCGTACCAGGTCTCCGTGGAGCCCTGCAGTTAATGCCCGCGATCAGTGTCTACCCTGATCGCGGGCATTGTTGAGCGTGACCCCCTTCTCCTGCTCAATCCAATCCAATCCAAGTTCAGAATCACGTAAAAGGGCTTATCCCACAAGATCCCAGGCCGGGCTGCTTCTATATGCTCCCAAAGATACATAAAGATGGCAACCCTGGGAGGCCTATCATTTCTGGCATTGGGACACTGATGGAAAACATCTCGGGTTGGGTGGAAAATCTCCTAAAACCCCTTGTCAGGGATACTCCAAGCTATATCCAGGACACCACTGACCTTCTTAACAAACTGAATGCCCTGGGCCCTCTACCTGAGGGTACCATTTTGGCCACCATGGATGTGGAATCCCTGTATACCAACATTCCCCACAAGGATGGAGTTGCAGCATGTCGGGTATGCCTGGAAAAACAAAACCTCCCAACAGAACCAGTAACGCAGCTCATACAATTCATCCTTAGCCACAACCATTTTACCTTTGGAGAGGATCTATATCTACAGCGAATGGGAACTTCAATGGGGACCAGATGTGCACCCCAATATGCAAATCTCTTTATGGCAGAACTGGAAGGAACATATTTATCATCATGCGCCACCAAACCTATGATTTACCTTCATTATATCGATGATATCCTTGTCATCTGGACTGCAGGTGAGGAGGCCCTACTTCAATTCCATAATGACTTCAATGACTTTCACCCGACCATCAACCTTAAACTTAGCTATTCAGAGAGTGAAATCCACTTTCTGGATACCACAATATACATCAAAGACCACCGGCTACTCACATCAATATACCACAAACCCACAGACAGAACGGCCTACCTGAGAAACGACAGCTTCCACCCCAAGCACACAAGACAATCTATTATCTACAGCCAGGCTATACGATACAATCGCATTTGCTCCGACAAAACAGACCTGGACAAGCACCTCCTGGATCTGAGGACGAAATTTCTCCGATTGGGATACAAACCAAAAGTAACAGACAACCAATTAAACAAAGCAGCAGCCATTAACAGAGACAGTCTGCTCACATATAGAGAGACCCAGAAAGATGCCCGAGTGCCCCTAGTTGTCACCTACAACCCACAGCTGGAGATCCTACGAAGGATTGCCAAGGAGCTCCAACCTGTGCTACATAGGGACAACAGACTCAAGGATATATTTCCAGTCCCCCCTCTCCTTTCCTTTCGACAACCACCAAACCTGAGGCGTATTATTGTCCGGAGTGCCCTGAAGGCCCCAACTGAAAATGGCACCTCACCTTGTCTGCAAAACAGGTGCATGACCTGCAGGCACATCCACACCGCTGACAGTGTACCTGTCCCATAGTCACAACAGGTGCACAGAATTAGGGGGACATTTTCCTGCAGGTCTTCCAATATGGTGTACCTCATAATGTGTGTGCAATGTCCCACCACAGGCCTCTATGTGGGGGAAACAGGGCAGAGACTCAGTCAGCGCATGAACTCACACAGATCCACCATTAATAACAGCAGAACAGATCTCCCAGTGGCCGCACATTTCTCCGGAGAAAACCACTCTATTGAAGATCTGTGGGTTGTGGTTTTAATGGGACATTTTATGACGCAGAAGGAGAGGAAAGAATGGGAATATAAGTTAATGCAAAAATTTCAAATTCTGCAATTTGGACTTAATATTCATGCCAGCTTCATGTCACACTATGTATGACCTGTGAGGGTCACAAATCACCAGCTCATTGCAAACAGATAACAGGTCCCTCTGTCACGCACAACAATTTTCCAGATTGTTTATTTTTTGACCGGTTGTAAATAACTTCTCTACTTAGATTGCATTTTGTTTTTTTTAAAGGACTCTAAGATCCTTTGAAGGTCCATGTCTATAGGGTATAAAAAATCTGTGAATTTTCAGTTTCTTGTATAACACCATGTCTGATGAAGGGAGCTAGTACTTCCGAAAGCTTATATACTATACTATATACTTATATACTATATACTTATATATTATATACTATACTAAATATACTCAGCCTCTAAAAGGTAACACCTGATTTCTTCACTCTTCCACTACTTTCAATGGCTAACACGGTACATTATACTACTCTAGTTCCTATGTCAGAAAAGGTTTAAAACCAATAGATGGCGCTGCGCACAAACTACAGCAGGCAGCATGGTGTACATACAGGGGGATTGCAATAGATGGCGCTGTGCACTAACTACAGCAGGCAGCATGGTGTACATACACGGTGATTGCAATAGATGGCGCTGTGCACTAACTACAGCAGGCAGCATGGTGTACATACAAGGTGAATGCAATAGATGGCGCTGCGCACCAACTGCTGTGTTTCTCCGAAAATAAGACAGGGCCTTATATTATTTTTTTCTCCGAAAAAAGGGCTAGGGCTTATTTTCGGGGTAGGTCTTAATTTTTTCCATGAACAACAATCACACATTTGATCGCTTTTTATTTCAACTTTTATCGGCGGCGAAACAGCGAAAAAACAGCAGTTCAGCACTTTTTTGATTTTTGTTTTCGCTACGGCATCTGTGAATTTTCAGTTTCTTGTATAACACCATGTCTGATGAAGGGAGCTAGTACTTCCGAAAGCTTATATACTAAGAAGGGGGGGGGGGGGTGGCGGCGGCACAGGGGGTGTGGCCTGTTCCTTCAGTAAACACAGGCCACACGCTAACAGTTTTAACCCCATAATGACCAAGATGTTTTGCTGCTGGTGCAAAGGGGCGCCATGGCATATTCTTTCTATATCGGTGTGCCAGGAGCTGTCGTCATGGTTTACTTTTATTTTTGTATATGTTTAGTTGCCTTGCAATGAGGTTCTCCATTTTTTGGGCAATAATCGTATTGTATTCATCAAGCATACACTACATGGTAAGAAGTATTGGGCCTCATACACATTGGGGCAGATTTATTATGCCTTGTACACAAGTTTTGTTTAATACAAGGCATAAGTCACAATTTTTTTTTTTTGTGCAAGGCATGGTTTTGTGCAAACATATTGTGATGTTTTGTTTTTATTTTATTTTTTTTATCTTTGCCGCCAGCAACGCTTTCCTGAAAAAGGGGGCGTTGGCAATTGGTGACTTTTCTACACTCTGCTCTTCAGCACTTTGTAACTTTACATGGTCAGCCTGAACTTCATGGCTGAGTTAATTCCACTTTTCAATGATACAGACAGAAGTTGCTGTAAGGAAGAAGTTCTTTGTAAGAGCCCAAGGGGAAGAAGAGACCCTGGTTTTGATCACTAGTGGGCTGCAGGGACTCCTAGCCATGTTAAAGATGAAGTATAAGGCTCCTGGTGATGCACTATCAGAGCTGTGGGATCAGGCGCTCATGGACTTCAGGAGAAAAGCGCTGAAAAGGACCCTGAGAGAGACTGAAATTGGTGCTATTGAAGCCATTCCACCAGGTACTCAGGAAGGCTATTGTCATGGAGAGCGACCAGCTGGAAGTCCTTCCTACCATGGAAGTTCCTCTGAAAGAGAGCAGTGTAGAAGTGAAGGTCGGTGAAGCAGAGAGTTGGTCTAGAACTGGACAGTGGTTTAACCTGAAGAAAAGTTGGGAGTCATGCATGCTGACATTGAAGTCTGGGAGTAGACCCTGACAAGGAAAGGCATCATAGTGATGGAGAACATGATGAACCCCAAGACACTGGTGTGATAAAAGAGCTGAATTGGCTGATTTATGTAGAAGAGAAGCCCAAGTACTGGATAGCTGATAGGTCTACAGGAGCTACGCAGGTGGTGCATAGGATTATGGCACGTCCTGCACCTTTGAGAGGAGACCACCTTGACCTGATCTTAGCCCAGCATTCGTACCTGGGAGAATTCTTGATGATGAGGGGTAGTAGGCTGGGCTGGCCTTAGGTCAGGTGGCGCCCTGTGTACAATGTCTTGTAAAGTTAAGGACTTGGTGTCCAATTACCACTTATTGCCTATTTAGTTTTCCCACACATGGCCCTAATGTGACCTCAGATGTAATGACCAGAACTTACTGCATAATAGACCCCTATGAGGTTTTAAAGTGAAGGTGTCAAACTCATTTTCACCACGGGCCACATCAGGATTGTGGCTGCCTTTGATGGGCCGTTTGTAATTGTGAAACTGCTTAAATGTAATTACTCCATATCATATTATTAAATAGGCTAAGACGCCATATCCTCATATCACATAAATGTAGAGATGGGCAAACCTCTGAAGACTCCTTTCACTTTGGGTTTGGCTAGTTCAGCCAAAACATTTTTTTCAGGCCAAACTTGTTCAGATACAACCAGAAGTGAAATTATTACACTCCGGGTTCTCTTCAGACTCCAGAGTATAATAGGGGGAGGCCTAGGGCAGGTGTTAAAAAATGAACAGTCATACTCACCTTCACTCACCTCTCCTGGGTCTCCTCCTGGTCCATTTCTGGCCTCTTCCAGCCTCCTGGGTGACGTCAAACGCCCAGGGTCACCCCAGAGTATAGCAATTTCACTTCCGGTTTGCAAGTGATGAACCTCCAAAGTTTGAGATTCAAGTTGAGCATGAAACTTTTGGAAAAATCTGGTATGTGTCGTTCTTTGAAAGTCAGGAACAGGGTCTTGTGTTTGACATGTTTTAAAGGTTTTTTTCTGGATCCTCAGTGTAGGTCATCAATAAAAGATCAGTGGGACTCCAATACCAATACCTGGGACTCCGATACCTGGGACTCCGATACCTGGGACTCCGATACCTGGGACTCTGATACCTGGGACTCCGATACCTGGGACTCCATTACCTGGGACTCCATTACCTGGGCTCCATTACCTGGGACTCCGATACCTGGGCCCATTACCTGGGACTCCATTACCTGGGACTCCATTACCTGGGACTTCCGTTGAAAAGTTTGAAGGTTCTACTGCCCTCGTGAGTGTTGTGTCCCTGTGCCGTCTGATTCATAGCAGCCGTGCAATATAATTAAAGTCTTTCCTATTCACTTCTGTGGGACATATCAGTAATTACATTGCACAGCCACCATGAATCAGACAGTGTGCAATGTAGTAGGTCCCCCTAAGGATAGGTCATCAAAAAAAAGGAACTGGAATAGCCCTTTAAGTTTCAGTCATAAAAGTCTGAACAGGATGTGCAACCAAAATACAGTTCAGAAAAAACAGCTGCATACAATCTGGAAAAATTATGCTATGTGAACTTACCCCAAGTGTTTTATTGTTCAGTGCCTCCTACAAGGTACCCCCCTGAAAAGGAATGGTATGAAATAGAGCCGAACTTCCATCTCAAATTCCTCTTTCCTCTCTGTCCCTCTGACTTTTTGCCTCAGTTTTCACTCTCTCAATAGGCTCAGATATGAATGATTCAGCTGTGGAATCCGAGGCAAGATGGGAGGCAGATTCAGCGCAGAATTCGGCTTTGATTTTGAGTTGGTATTTGCCTCAAAATGAGCACCCAATCCAACTGTTTGAACATACCCTAATAGTTCCCTCAGAGGTAATAGCCCCTCATTGGATCATAGAGCTGCCCAAAGGTAATAGTATTACCAGAGGGACAGTAGTACCCATGTGGGAGGGGACTATTAATATACTTGTGCCTTTATAATGCTTCCCTACAGGTAATAGTCCCCCTACATAGGTAATACTATTACTTATGTGGGGGCATGCTACTAGGGCCCTATTACTTTACTAGTGCTCCCCAAAGGTAGTAACCCTCCCCCACCCCCAAATACCATATGAGTACTTTTAGGCAATGTCTACTGAACTGTATAGTTATCATATATCTTCAGAATACTGATGTGACTCACATCTTTTGTGCACCTTCTATTCACACCGGACTTTTTGAGAGCAGTCATATTATTGTTCAGATTTGTAGATCTTTGTATGTGGCAATGGTGATGAATAGGATAAAAATTTTACTGCAGGGCCAAATCTTCTGCTCTCTGTGATTGGCTGCAGTGGTCACATGTGACAAGTATAGTGAGTGGTTTCTTTTTTATAACTTTTATTTCTTTTATCTTGTCTTGCAGATTTCAACGTGGATCCACAACAGTTGGGTTTTGCAGGACATTTTACATACCTCACAAATGTCCCGGATTCAGCAGGACAGTTCTGGATTTTGGGTGCTGTCCCATTGTCCTGGGCCATGGGCGGTATGTATTAGATTCCACTCTGTGTTCTCAAGATGCAGGTAGAGATGAACATAATGGAGAGGAAGGGAACTGTAACTGTGTGTACTTCCACATTCACCCCACAACAGTGCTGTCAGATGTAGTGACATCATCGTGCCTATATGTGGTGTTTTTTTTTTTTTTTTGTTAATTTTACTAGCTTAAGGAGGCATTATACTGTACGGGGAGGTCACTAAGGGGACATTATACTGTGTAAGGGCACAAATGGAGCATTTGTTGTGTGGGGGCACTAAGGTGGCAATAGACTGTGCAGGGGATGTAATGTGGAATTATATTGTGTAAAGGCCACTTAAGGAGCATGATGCTGTGTGGGGCCGATAATGGGTCATTAATGGGCGACTCAGTTCGTACCAAGATGGGTTCGACCCGAATATTCCAAATTGTTTGTTTTTTCCTCAGACAAACTAAAATGGCCACTGCCTTATACTCTGGGCTCTCTTCAGACTCCAGAGTATAATAGGTAGAGGTCCAGGGGAGGTGAAATGAAAAAAAAACCATTCATACTCTCCTTCTGTTGCCTCTTTTGGGCCTCCTCATGGAGTCCGGTGATCTCCTGTTGACATCCAGCGCTGTTCTGTGATGATATCGGCCCGGGCTCAGCACTGAGGCCTATGATTTGGCTCTAAGCGGTGACCTGGGCACGCCGAGCGTCATGACATCATGTGTGACCACTTGTGGCACAATCACAGGCCTCAGTCCTAACCCCTGGGCCAATGACGTCACAGAAAAGCAGCGGATTCCACAAGGAGGCCCAAAAGATTTAACAGAAGGCGAGTATGAATGTGTACCCGAGCCGCCGAACACAAAAAGAATCTTAAGAAGTTGGGCCTTCTCTAGTCATTATACTGTGTAGGTGGGCACTACTGGTGTATGATACTGTGTGAGAGCACTATACTGTGTAGGTGGGCATTCAGGGGGCAATATACTGTATGGGTGCACTAAGGGGACAGTATATAGTGTTGACAGAATAATTATGTAAAGAGCACAAAATAAAATATAACTTTTAATAGATTCCTTAAAAGAGGTTTGACGAACAAACATACATTAGTGTATATGCACAAGGGGTAGATATTATGTGTGTTTGCCCTGATAACAGGATAACAGGGGTAAATAATATTCTCTGTTAGCCCAGTCGGCAAAAACCAGTAGAGTAACTAAACTACTCCCTAAATATCAATGCAGGGAATGTGAAGTAAATATACTGTATCTGAAAACGCACCACAGACCCCAAAGTATATCGGCTCACAAAGAGTGAATATTCACTAGTTAATCATGATCTGCGTTTAATTTAGTTATATGTATACAGCGGTAAATATGTAGATACATGTGTAACTTTGCAATATAAGTTAACATGCTGCAGGTATAAAATCTGCCCCTTCTGTAGATTTATTTCCACATCATACAATATTTTAATAGAACCCTATAAAAACCATATGAAATCTGCAATAACTGTAATAACATTAGTATATTCTGCTGAGATTTCCCACAACTACAGGAACCCCTTGTAATGTATGGCAGAAACCTTTTACAAGCAGAGGACTGGCCTGTGGTCTGCAGTGTGCAGAGCTGTGTGCAGCGCCCTCTATTGGTGGTTACATAGAAATGAGAGGAGCTTCACCTCCCCCTCTACAGGGAGAAGATGGGGGACGGGAATCGGACAAGTTGGGTTTTTCCTGCCTAGTTAGAAGATGGAGTAGTCCAGCGGTCACTTTATGTGGTTATTACCAGGAAAAATTTTCGCAACCATTTAAGTCTGTCTATGAGTTATTCAGAAAAAACGTCCAGAAATAGGATATCTGATTTTTGATGGTTTATATTATTATTTATTTATTTATTATGCTTACTTATATAGCGCCATCATATTCCGCAGCGCTTTACAGACATTGACACTCACTTTGTTAAAAAAAAAAAAAAAAATGGACTGAATACACCCATAGGCTTTCATTGTTCAGGTTGAGTCCGTCGAAAATCGTGAGCAAAAACAGTTCTGCAAGCCTGACTTTCATCCAGCAATGGCAGGGATTACAAAACTGATCCCTAACTAGCCCCGTTATAGTCAATGGGATCCATCATTATTGTTAATCTGTTCTTTAGGTCCTACAATGGACCCGAGAAATGGGTTAAACGACACAGATGTGAACACACCCTGAATAAGCCGTAAAGCTACACCTTGTTCCCTACACTAAATGTATCTATCCCTGACATACTGCACATAACATACGGAACGGAGCACAGCGCCATCTATTGGTTTTATGCAATGCCTTCTCTATGAATTCTTGTGCTCTGTTCATTTAAAGGGGTTTTCCAGGTTTAAGAATTGATGACTTATCCTTAGGTCAGGTCATCCATTAAAGATGGTCAGGGGTCTGACATCTGGGTCCCCATTTGACCAGCTGTTGGAAGAGGCTGCAGCATTCAGGTCAGCGCCGCAGCCTCTTCAGTAATTACCAAGCATAACGCTGTACATTTATGGCTGTCCTTGATATCAAACCACTTGAATGGGACAGAGCTGCAGTCAGGCCATGTGACCAGTGAACATGACGTCACATGGCCTGTGAAGTGTCAGCAGTCTCAAGGGGGCGCCGCTGATGCTTCAACCAGCTGAACTGCTCTGGACACCCATAGATCATCATTTAATAACCTATCCTAAGGATAGGTCATCAATTCTAAAATCCCAGAAAACCCCTTTACCAGACACTGCACCCGCTGTACTGGATCCAAGTGCCTGACGGGACCCATAGACTTATGAGATCAGTCACATTTTAAAAGCTTTGGCTTTATTTTGGAGGTGTCTTACAAAAAAATGGGCAAATTCAAAGGGATTTACATGGATTTAGGCTATATTCACAACAGTGAAAACCGCAGCATTAACTTCACTATTCTCATGACCGTTATTTTGATGGTCCGTTGTCATGTTCTTTATTTGGCCGTTCTCACAGATCTCTCCATACATTGAATGGGGGGTGGAAAAGGGTGCCCTTCAGTTCTAAGATGGCCGTGATGCACCTCTTTTGAACACACCTAGTCTTTATCTCAGAATTCAACCACCACTGCATCGTGGCTTCTGTTCTGTCTCCATCTTAAGTGTGAACGTAGCCTTTCACTCAGTCAGTTTTAAACCCTGTAAACGCGGGACCCTTCAATTGACTTGCAGCTGTTCGACTCGGGCACAGGGAGAGCTTAGTAGCAGTTCACACGTGCAGTTTATTTACTAACAGGTGTACAGACTGAACCAAAAGAACGGCTTTCTTCAGCAGTAGGGTATAAAAGTCCATCAACAAAACAGTCCTTAATGCAGGGAATAAGGCCAAAAGGTAGTCCAACAACTTTCACCAGATAGCAGCTTGTGACCAGTTTCTGTTGTCCACGCAGTGCACAGTAGCCATTTGGTCATAGTAGCTCACAGCTACTCTCAGAAGAACCACACACCCTTATTTCTTGTTCTGCTTTAAGACTTCAAACTGAACTTTAGAACACCCGGACTGGAGTATAGGCTTGGGTCTGCAACTATCTCCCAAAACCTGAACCCAGACTCCAGTTAGTCACATTGTGGATACCAGCCATTTTAGCGGAAGGTATCTACCATCCACTATTTTACCTTCTGCATCCCTACATATCCCCCCTTTCTGCACAGAGGCGGCGGGCTGGGCCCTTAAAAGGAAGAAACAGTGAACCCTTGACAAGGCATCTGCATTCACATGGGCCTTTCCTGGTTTATGCTCAACTACGAAGTCAAAGTCCTGTAGAGCCAAGAACCAGTGTCTCGCCCTCGCGTTATTGGCCTTATTTCTACTCATCCATTTTAAGGGAGCATGATCTGAGACCAGTCTGAATTTTCTTCCCAGCAGGTAATATCTCAGGGAGTCTAGAGCCCACTTTACAGCCAGACACTCCCTTTCGACAATAGAATAATTCCTCTCTGCTGGGGTTAGCTTTCGGCTTAGATACATAACAGGATGTTCTTCCCCATTAACCTCCTGTGACATGATGGCTCCTAAGCCAACCTCTGAGGCATCTGTTTGGACTATAAAGTCCTTTGAGAAATCTGGGGTTCTCACTGGCAGTCGCGAGAATCCGCTGCCAGCGAGAACTGAGAAGAAAGAAGACCAAGAGGGGAGTCACCGCAACGGCCGAAGGGGCGGTGAGAAGTGATGGTTGCTCACAGAAGAGAAGGTACACCCCGGGTGCTCCGTGCTCATTTACATACATGATGAAACAAATTATCTTGGAATCGGCTGGGAGAAGAAAGCAAGGAATGGTAGGAGAACGTGCCATTAGCTTAAAAGTGTTTTTGCGAATGATAGACTCCCTTTAAGTCCACAGCACAACATGCTCTCACACCTTTCCTAGGATAACAAACTCCCCTTTGTGTCTGGCTTGGGCCATATAACTATCCCAGTCTCCTCCTTGAGTGATGTCACTAGGAGGGGAAGTCCCGCCCTTCATCCTTGAAACCAAATAGCCATGAATTGTCACAATTCCTCGCCTGATGACCGCATTGTCATGCACGGGATGTGATGGGGTTCGTTGCGAGATCCCCATCGTGTAGACACCAAGAATGACACCCCAATCCCCTTTGGGTGATGAGTTTAGTGTCTGGACCTTTTCCCTGCTCTCAAAAGTACTGAGTTTAGATTTGGGGAGCTCTTCTCTGCCTTGCACTGAGGAATTTATTGGTGAACGATAGGCGGTTCTACTGGGGAAGTAGTCATAAAACCATATTTCCTTTGTACTGTGGCCATTTCCAGTTAGGCTGCTTTCTGTTTGCTTAAGTCTCTTCCAGCCATGGCTCTGCAGGAAACCCCTGCGGAGATAATGAGTGTAACAAGGATATGCAAATGGCTAAAATTTGGACTTCAAAGGGTCTTTGATTACAGAATAGAAATACCGCATTCCTGAAGCCTATGACCAAATGGCTGAGAACAGTCATAGATGCAACGCTGTGTAGGAGTAATATGAGCAAGTGATAACACACTAAAGCAAAATACATAACTGGAAAATACATAGCTGGAGGTCTCTCATCTTCACAAGAATATTAGAAGTTATGCCTAGGAGGTGATGGAGATAACCATGGTCTTAAAGGGGTTATGGACATTCAACCTGAACATAGCCTGGTTAAATGTAGGCGTGACTGGTGGTGGATGGCGCTACCATGCACTTCAAAGGGAGTAAGATCACTGTCCACCACCAGTCATGCCTACAATCAGTCTGGCGGTGGTCAGGCTGAATGTGCAGCAGGAGGAAAGGAACTGTTCTCACCACCTGGTGTATCCCCTTTAGGAATTCTATGAAACTCACTGACTCTGGCTCTGGCCCCCTCTCCCTTCACAGGTACTGTCAGAAGAACGCTCTTTACTGGCACTGACCCATCCCGTGTAGGATCAGCTTAAGGACCCCCTCCCGCCACCCTTTATAATATAAGAAACTATGAAAATGACATTACATACATTCAAGTCACTGGACGGACTCTACTCTCTGGGATGATGCTCAGCGTTCCTTCCTACACGATGCTGACATGACCTCACACACAGGCAGCTTCTACCCCCCTGAGTGTGGACACAGAACAGCATGAGGGAGGGAAATTCTGTATGTAGATGATAGGTTAATATACCGGGCAGAAAATTAGGGCAGTGGGTGGGTGGGTTCAGTCACTACATAATTCAGCAGAGCCCACCCGTGCTGCTTCAGTAATAGTGACAGTATGAGTGGCCTGGATGGGGTCTCAAAATCAATCCCTAATGCAGCTGCATGGGTGGCCACCAGGTAGTGCTATTGGGCAGTGCTGCCCCACGTTACAATCTACTGCATGGGGTGAGATACTTGACTTAGTCGAATAAATGTAGGAGAGTCAGTACCTACAGAGGTCATGTACTAGTGCCGATGGGAGAGGTTGATGTTAGATCCTTTATAACAAAATAGAAATTGAAAGATATACTTGTCACAGATCTCCTAGCTTTTTAGCACAGAACCTCTGGTGGTTTGCCCTAGTAGCATACATCTATGGGCACTGAAACACGTTAGTTTTGTTTATAGAGCTATGTAGCTAGTCAGCTGGAGCGCCTTGTTTGCTCAGCTGATAGATCCAGACAAACACTAGAGTTATGACCTCCTCCAGTTTGCTTTACATATATTAGTAACTGGATTTGGATGGACAATTGTTTGTCTGCAGTTGTGGGTGACGTCCTGGGCAATGTCAGCATTACTTTGAACAGTGATTCAGGCAGGGGGTTATTTCGAGCTCATTACTAGATCTCTCCCACTGAGTATTAGAGATTTAGGTAAATTCACACTCACTTTACGCTGGATATTCTTACTATTATCAGTGATAGGATCCAAGAATGCATACATATGCTGATGCAGTGAGAGATGGAATTAGCCTTTGATTTTTCTCCTGATTGGAGATAATTTTATAATATATCTTTTGTTTTTGGGGTGTTTTTTCATTTTAATGAATGCAAAATAAAGTACTGAAGTTTTAATACGTCCTGTGTAGGTACTGAGTCTCCTACATTTATTCGACTAACTTATTAGGCTCGCAAACCTGGTGTATCTTTATACCTATTTTTTTGAAGATACTCAACTTGCCTCATGATAAAAGGCTGCCCTGATTTTAACACATTGGTGGGCCCCTTCAGTGGCACCTACATAGTATAATACCCCATAGTATAATGCCTTCTTAGTGGCCCTATACAATATAATGCCCCTCCTCAGTGGCCCATCCCTGCAGTGGCATCAAACATACTTGTCCCTCTCCTAGAGGCCCCTTTAGAAATTAACCTTTCCTTTCTTCACCATTGTTTTCAACTCATCTGTGCTCAGAGGACGCGGATGAGTTGGAGTTGTGACATATTGGAGCGGCCCGGACCCACCACCCAGAATAGCGGCACAGCACTTTAAATACAGGACTGTCTCAAGGGGTCCCCCACTATCATAGGGCTCATTGCAATCATATGGTCAAGATAATGTATACCAACACTTTCTGATCAGTGGGGTCTAGCATCCAGGATTCTGGTCAGTTCTAAGAAATAAAGGGTCACAGCACTGACTGAGAACTGCCGCAACCTGAGAGACCATGAGAACAGTAAAAGGACTGTTTCAGCAGAGGAGTGTGAGGTGAGGAAATAGTTAACATGCAGTGCGTTAGTGCAGCGCCCTCTATTGGTTTTACAATGTTTTATACGGTGCCCTCTATTGCAGAATGTCTTCTGAAATGCCCAGTGGCAGTTTTAACTCTTTAATGACCTGTTCATACAGTCACAAGTTAATCCTAATTGCTTTCTAAAGGGAAGTGAAGACCCTACAACTAGCTCACCCCACTGGGAATAAGAGCTTGCATTATACCGAGACGTAAAGTGCTATGGGTATAGTTGTGGTTTACAGCGCCCTCTATTGGAATTACAGTCAGTTGAATGGACCTTTTATGTGTATACAGGCAAGTGAGAATGTTCTACAGACCGAGCAGAGAAAACGCGCATGGTGTCTAGTAACCGCACAAGCACACCGTTTATTTTTCTTCTCATTTATACCTTTCTGCTCCTTGCGGTTATTTCCAAAAGTAGTTAATAACTAAAGCGCCTTGTACAGCTGCAGTGTAAGAGCGCCCTCTATCGGATTTATAGCCTGTACCTCTGACAGCGGACTAGGATTAGATCACATGACCTAGAGATGATGTCACATAGGAAGTCCTAAATGAGAGCATGGGGAAGTGAGCGGGGCTGAGAAATTATCTCCGCACATATATAATGTCTATAGACGAGACTCGTTGATTATAATGTTAATCGGTTTTCCCTTAGTCCTAACAGCAGCACAATATGGGGTATTTCTGCTCTTGTGTGTTGATAGGACAGGCGGAATTTTTAATTAACATAATTTATGCATGACTATGGTACCCAACAAGAGGGCAAAAGAGACCTCCCCCCTGTGTAAGTTAAAAAATAAAGAATCCTTGATTAGGAAGGGAAGCTTGTGCTGCTGTTAGGACTAAGGGAAAACAGATTAACATCATAATCGACGATTCCCTTATGTCCTACAGCAGCACAATATGGGGATGTAGCAAGTAATTCCCCTAGCGAGGGTTTCCTCGCTGTACAGTACCTAGGACTGACTGTCCAAAGGCAGTCGCCTCTGAACTCCGGACATTTAGCCGGTAATGTTTTACAAAGGTCAGCTGAGATGACAAATCTTCACAAATCTGATCAAGAGGTACTGCACGGCTCTCATTCCCAGAGGTTGATACAGCCCTAATTGAGTGGGCTGTAAAGAATTCAGGTGGAGTTAACCCCTGAGCAGAAAAAATAAATTTTAATCGCTTCCTTGATCCATCTAGATAAGGTAGGTTTGGAAGCTCTGAGACCTTTGTCTCTACTATATATAGTAATAAGGAGTTTCTCAGATTTCCTGAAAGGTCGTGTACATAGAAGGTAGGTCTGAAGACACCTTACTACATCCAGTGTGTGAAGTCTTTCCTCTTCAGAGGAAGTAGCTGGGAAAAAAACACTGGTAAGAAACCATCTGGTTGATATTGGCACAAGAAGGCACCTTAAGGTTAAAGCCAGGGAGAAATCTGAGCTGGACCCTATCCGCAAGAACAAAGTATATGGTTCCTCGGAAGAAAAAGCCTGGAGGCTCACCCACTCTCGTTGCTGAAGTGATGGCTAACAAAAAGGTAGTTTTAAAGGCTGCATTTCGGTCGGCAAACTGTTGGACCGGATCTCGACCGCTCTTCCTCTGAGGAGAGAAATGAAGTAGTGCCAGGTAAACTGCTCTGAGCGCCTTCCAGTTGGACGATGTCCTCTTTTCTAGCCTGCTTCAGACTCCTTGTACGGTCTTCTCGTACAGGCGGGCTTCCCATCTCGAGAGGGATGCATCAGTAGTCAACAGGGTCCAATGAGCTTGGACCATGCACATCCCATCTTTCAGGTGTATCCACCATCTGAGGGAAAGATGGGTACTTGGGAAAAGTCTGATCCTCTTGTCGAGACCGAGAGGAGTACGATTGCAGGCCTTTCGAGCTTCCATCTGAAGGGAACGCGTATGCCATAAAGCCCAAAGGACTGCCATGGCTGAGGATGACATTAGGCCTAGGACTCTCATAGTTGGCCTAATAGACACCAGGCGAGTTTTGAGAAGATACCTGACCGCTTTGGTTAACCTTTCTTTCCT
The DNA here is from genome assembly GCA_947044405.1 of Leptodactylus fallax. Lineage (NCBI taxonomy): Eukaryota > Metazoa > Chordata > Amphibia > Anura > Leptodactylidae > Leptodactylus > Leptodactylus fallax. The sequence continues at coordinate 220,295 of CAMRHE010000361.1, forward strand.
TGCAGGAGTTAATGAAATTTTCATGCGGTCTGAGTCCAGGAGAAACCCCAGGAACTTTCCCTGAGTAGAGGTAATCACCTCTGACTTTCTCCGATTTATTAGCCAACCTAGATGTTGAAGAAAGGACATGGCTATCTGCAAATGCTGGAGCAGGATGGATTTTGACTGAGCTTTTATTAGCCAGTCGTCCAAGTATGGCGCTATGAATAGATCTTCAAGTCTGAGTGCGCTGCTACTGGAGCCACCACCTTGGTGAAGGTGTGGGGAGCTAAGGGGATGCCGAAAGGTAGAGACACAAACTGAAGATGCTTCCTATGGCTGGAAACTGAGACAGCGATTCTGAGATACCTTCTGGGAAGAGGATAAACTGGAATGTGTAGATAGGCATCCTTTAGGTCTAGGGTGACAAGGACCTTGCCCTGCTGTAGAAAGGATGTGATGGATTTCGTGGTCTCCATTCCAAAAATGCTTTATCCTTATGAAGAGATTCAGATATCTTAGATCTATAACCATCCTCCAGTCGCCTGATGATTTTAGCACCAGAAAAACTGGGGAGTAAACACTGAATCCTTCTTCAGAGGGGGGAGCCTCTTCCAAGGCCCCCTTGTAAATATAATCGCGAATGTAACTTAACAGAGTAACCTGCCGCCAGGAAGGGAGCGGGTCATAATAAAACAGTCTTGAGCGGATGAAGAAAATCGATCGCATTTCCCGCTGTACTACTTGCAAGACCCAAGGGTCTTGAATCTTCTCCTGCCAGAAGGTGAGAAATTGGGAGAGTCGTCCCCCAACAGAAGTCATTGCCACAGGAAGAAAACAGTTGGTGTCAAAAGTTAGGTTTCTTCTTGTCCCCATCTTTGGGGAACTTCTGTCCAGAACCCCTAGACTGGTATCTAGGATGCCTCTAGAACAGAAGTCTAGACTGAGGCTGATGTTGAGAGGCCTTGGATAGGTAATCTGCAGACAAGGAGACTGACCTCAAGAATGATAAGAGGTAATCTCTGGAGATTCCAGAGTCGATTTCCCTCTCTAGTTGGGCTAGACCAGAGCACAACTTGTCTGATACCTCATTAGAGGCAATGGCCACCGAAGTCTGAGCAGAGGCCGCAGAATAAGCGTTTCTGAGGTTGCTCTTCATGCGCCTATCCATAGGGTCCTTGAGGTTGGAGCCATCATCCGCCGGGACAATTTGGCTACTACTATATAGACTTCAGCTGGGATTCCACAATAGGAAATAAGGCCTTAACCTCCTGGATAAAATAGTGACTCTTTCAGGATGTTTCCACTCCAATAGCATGAGTTTATCAGTGTTACGACCACTTGGAAGCTCCTAGGCCCCCTATTGTTGGAAGTGGAGGCTTCCCCCGTCAACATCTCAGTCCCTTGACCAGATGGACTTCAGCAGCCTATTTATCTTCTCTAGAGGAAAGAAAGGTCTTCTGGAATTCTCCAAGGAATCTTCATCCGATGAGAGCGTCTCATCAATCGCTTGAAAGTCCAGTGAAAGAGTGTGTTTCTCAGATTGGGATTTTTCCAAAATCTGAGAAAAGGAGTCCCAGCTCTCCTTCATGTACTCACCTTGACCCCTACAACAATCTCTCGTATAGACGGTTCATCAGAGGGGAGGGTCCACGCACTGACGGCAGCAAGTAATTGTATCCGGTAACTGTGTGTTACAGTCCACGCAAACTAGGCTCTTTTTTTTTTTTTTTTTTTTTCAAAACTCCTTGCAAAAAGTCTGTCCGAGAATTCAGTCCCCGGAAAACTGGAACACAAACAAAGGTTCCGGAGGAACAAAGTGACCGTCATCACTTCTGGCGGCCGCAGAGCTTGTAAGGTAAGTGAAACGGCAATGCTCCACTACAAGACTGCACAAGAGGCCTGCACTACAGGTCTCTGAACATGCAGCATGCAACTACTACTGCATGTAGTACTGGAAATCAACCTTTTCAGAGCAAAGGTTGAAAGCTTGGCTAGGCACAAGAGACTGCCAAAGTAAACCATCCCTTCTTTTCCACAGAAGTGTCCAATGGAAGAAAGAAGAGAAGAGAGGTGTAAAGATGACTCCCCAAAGGTAAGTTAACAAACTTTAGGGGAAAAAACAAAATATGGGAGGACAAAAAAGACCTCTCTCCACCTGTCCCACCACACAGGACAGAAAAAAACACAAGGTGGGGAGGTCTCTTTTGCCCTCCTATAGGGTACCATAGTCATGCATAAATAATGTTAATTAAAAATTCTGCCTGTCCTATCAACACACAGGGGCAGAAATACCCCATATTGTGCTGCTGTAGGATGTAAGGGAATTGTGGTTATTATGTGTGGGAGGTGAGGAAAGGGTTAACAGCAGTGTGCTATCTGAGGTGTGCAGCGCCCTCTATTGTAATCACTTTGTGTAATAACACCATGCTGCCTGCAACCTCCACAGAAGTGTTTATAAAGCTTTAGTTTGTGTGCAGCGCCATCTATTGCAATCACCTTGTATGTACACCATGCTGCCTGCTGTAGTTTGTGCGCAGCGCCATCTATTGGTTTTAAACCTTTTCTGACATAGGAACTAGAGTAGTATAATGTACCGTGTTAGCCATTGAAAGTAGTGGAAGAGTGAAGAAATCAGCCGATACCTTTTAGAGGCTAACTGAGTATATTTAGTATAGTATATAAGCTTTCGGAAGTACTAGCTCCCTTCATCAGACATGGTGTTATACAAGAAACTGAAAATGCACAGATTTTTATACCCTATAGACATGGGCCTTCAAAGGATTTTAGAGTCCTTAAAAAACAAAATGCAATCTAAGTAGAGAAGTTATTTACAACTGGTCAAAAAATAAACAATCTGGAAAATTGTTGTGCGTGACGGAGGGATCTGTTATCTGTTTGCTATCAGGCGGTGATTTGTGACCCTCACAGGTCATACATAGTGTGACATGAAGCTGGCATGAATATTAAGTCCAAATTGCAGAGTTTGAAATTTTTGCAAAAACTTGTACTCCCATTCTTTCCTCTCCTTCTGCATCTTAAAATGCCCCATTAAAACCACAACCCGCAAATCTTCAATAGAGTGGTTTTCTCCGGAGAAATGTGCGGCCACTGGGAGATCTGTTCTGCTGTTATTAATGGTGGATCTGTGTGAGTCCATGCGCTGACTAAGTCTCTGCCCTGTTTCCCCCACATAGAGGCCTGTGGTGGGACATTGCGCACACATTATGAGATACACCACATTGGAAGACCTGCTGGAAAATGTCCCCCTAATTCTGTGCACCTGTTGTGACTGTGGGATAGGTACACTGTCAGCGGTGCGGATGTGCTTGCAGGTCTTGCACCTTTTATGTAGGCAAGGTGAGGTGCCATTTTCAGTTGGGGCCTTCAGGGTACTCCGGACAATAATATGCCTCAGGTTTGCTGGTTGTCGAAAGGAAAGGAGAGGGGGGACTGGAAATATATCCTTGAGTCTGTTGTCCCTCACAGGTCATACATAGTGTGACATGAAACTGGCATGAATATTAAGTCCAAATTTCATAGTTTGAAATTTTTGCATTAACTTATATTCCCATTCCTTTAATAGGTGCATGACCTGCAAGCACATCCACACCACTGACAGTGTACCTATCCCACAGTCACAACAGGTGCACAGAATTAGGGGGACATTTTCCTGCAGGTCTTCCAATATGGTGTATCTCATAATGTGTGTACAATGTCCCACTACAGGCCTCTATGTGGGGGAAACAGGGCAGAGACTTAGTTAGCGCATGGACTCACACAGATCCACCATTATTAACAGCAGAACAGATCTCCCAGTGGCCGCACATTTCTCCGGAGAAAACCACTCTATTGAAGATTTGCAGGTTGTGATTTTAATGGGACATTTTAAGACGCAAAAGGGGAGGAAAGAATGGGAATATAAGTTAATGCAAAAATTTCAAACTCTGCAATTTGGACTTAATATTCATACCAGCTTCATGTCATATTATGTATGAACCGTGAGGGTCACAAATCACCTCCTGATAGCAAACAGATAACAGATCCCTCTGTCACGCACCACAACTTTCCAGATTGTTTGTTTATTTTTTGACCAGTTGGAAATAACTTCTCTTCTTAGATTGCATTATGTTTTTTTTAAGGACTCTAAGATCTTTTGAAGGTCCATGTCTTTAGGGTATAAAAAAATCTGTGAATTTTCAGGTTCTTGTATAACACCATGTCTGATGAAGGGAGCTAGTACTTCTGAAAGCTTATATACTATACTATACTATATACTTATATACTATATACTTATATATTATATACTATACTAAATGTACTCAGTTAGCCTCTAAAAGGTATTGCCTGATTTCTTCACTCAATCACCTTGTATGTACACCATGCTGCCTGCTGTACTTTGTGCGCAGCGCCATCTATTGCAATCACTTTGTATATACACCATGCTGCTTTCTTTAGTTAGTGTGCAGCGCCATCTATTGCATTCAGTTTGTATGTACACCACGCTGCCTGCTGTTGTTTGCGTGCAGCGCCATCTATTGCAAATCGCCTTGTATTGGAAGAGTGAAGAAATCAGGCGTTACCTTTTAGAGGCTAACTGAGTATATTTAGTATAGTATATAAGCTTTCGGAAGTACTAGCTCCCTTCTTTAGACATGGTGTTATACAAGAAACTGAAAATTCACAGATTTTTTATACCCTATAGACATGGGCCTTCAAAGGATCTTAGAGTCCTTAAAAAACCAAAATGCAATCTAAGTAGAGAAGTTATTTACAACCGGTCAAAAAATAAACAATCTGGAGAGTTGTGGTGCGTGACAGAGGGATCTGTTATCTGTTTGCTATCAGGAGGTGATTTGTGACCCTCACAGGTCATACATAGTGTGACATGAAGCTGGCATGAATATTAAGTCCAAATTGCAGAGTTTGAAATTTTTGCATAAACTTGTATTCCCATTCTTTCTTCTCCTTCTGCGTCTTAAAATGTCCCTTTAAAACCACAACCCGCAAATCTTCATTAGAGTGGTTTTCTCTGGAGAAATGTGCGGCCACTGGGAGATCGGTTCTGCTGTTATTAATGGTGGATCTGTGTGAGTCCATGCGCTGACTAAGTCTCTGCCCTGTTTTCCCCACATAGAGACCTGTGGTGGGACATTGTACACACATTATGAGGTACACCACATTGGAAGACCTGCAGGAAAATGTCCCCCTAATTCTGTGCACCTGTTGTGACTGTGGGATAGGTACACTGTCAGCGGTGTGGATGTGCTTGCAGGTCTTGCACCTGTTTTGCAGGCAAGGTGAGGTGCCATTTTCAGTTGGGGCCTTCAGGGCACTCCGGACAATAATACGCCTCAGGTTTGGTGGTTGTCGAAAGGAAAGGAGAGGGGGGACTGGAAATATGTCCTTGAGTCTGTTGTCCCTATGTAGTACAGGTTGGAGCTCCTTGGCAATCCTTCGTAGGATCTCCAGCTGTGGGTTGTAGGTGACAACTAGGGGCACTCGGACTTCTTTCCGGGTCTCTTTATATGTGAGCAGACTGTCTCTGTTAATGGCTGCCGCTTTGTTTAATTGGTTGTCTGTCACTTTTGGTTTGTATCCAAATCGGAGAAATTTCGTCCTCAGATCCAGGAGGTGCTTGTCCAGGTCTGCTTTGTCGGAGCAAATACGATTGTATGGTATAGCCTGGCTGTAGATTATAGATTGTCTTGTGTGCTTGGGGTGGAAGCTGTCGTTTCTCAGGTAGGCCGTTCTGTCTGTGGGTTTGTGGTATATCGATGTGAGTAGCCGGTGGTCTTTGATGTATATTGTGGTATCCAGAAAGTGAATTTCACTCTCTGAATAGCTAAGTTTAAGGTTGATGGTCGGGTGAAAGTCATTGAAGTCATTATGGAATTGAAGTAGGGCCTCCTCACCTGCAGTCCAGATAACAAGGATATCATCGATATAACGAAGGTAAATCATAGGTTTGGTGGCGCATGCTGATAAATCTGCTCCTTCCAGTTCTGCCATAAAGAGATTTGCATATTGGGGTGCACATCTGGTCCCCCTTGAAGTTCCCATTCGCTGTAGATATAGATCCTCTCCAAAGGTAAAATAGTTGTGGCTAAGGATGAATTGTATGAGCTGCGTTACTGGTTCTGTTGGGAGGTTTTGTTTTTCCAGGTGTACATGCACCATGATGCCTGCTGTAGTTCGCTTGCAGCGCCATCTATTGCAATCACCTTGTATAGTAGTATAATGTTGTACCTTGTTAGCCATTGAAAGTAGTGGAAGAGTGAAGAAATCAGGCGATACCTTTAGAGGCTAACTGAGTATATTTAGTATAGTATATAAGCTTTCGGAAGTACTAGCTCCCTTCATCAGACATGGTGTTATACAAGAAACTGAAAATTCACAGATTTTTTTATACCCTAAAGACATGGACCTTCAAAGGATCTTAGAGTCCTTAAAAAACAAAGCAAAATGCAATCTAAGTAGAGAAGTTATTTACAACCGGTCAAAAAATAAACAATCTGGAGAGTTGTGGTGCGTGACAGAGGGATCTGTTATCTGTTTGCTATCAGGAGGTGATTTGTGACTCTCACAGGTCATACATAGTGTGACATGAAGCTGGCATGAATATTAAGTCCAAATTTCATATTTTGAAATTTTTGCATAAACTTATATTCCCATTCCTTTAATAGGTGCATGACCTGCAAGATCCACCATTAATAATAGCAGAACAGATCTCCCAGTGGCCGCACATTTCTCTGGAGAAAACCACTCTATTGAAGATTTGCGGGTTGTGGTTTTAATGGGACATTTTAAGATGCAGAAGGAAAGGAAAGAATGGGAATATAAGTTCATGCAAAAATTTCAAACTCTGCAATTTGGACTTAATATTCATGCCAGCTTCATGTCACACTATGTATGACCTGTGAGGGTCACAAATCAACTCCTGATAGCAAACAGATAACAGATCCCTCTGTCACGCACCACAACTTTCCAGGTTTTGTTTTATTTTTTGACCGGTTGTAAATAACTTCTCTTCTTAGATTGCATTTTGTTTTTTTTAAGGATTCTAAGATCTTTTGAAGGCCCATGTCTTTAGGGTATAAAAAAATCTGTGAATTTTCAGTTTCTTGTATAACACCATGTCTGATGAAGGGAGCTAGTACTTCGGAAAGCTTATATACTATACTATATACTTATATACTATATACTTATATATTATATACTATACTAAATATACTCCGTTAGCTTCTAAAAGGTATCGCCTGATTTCTTCACTCAATCCAATTGTATGTACACATGCTTCCTGCTGTAGTTTGTGCGCAGCGCCATCTATTGCATTCACCTTGTCTGTACACCATGCTGCCTGCTGTAGTTTGTGCGCAGCACCATCTATTGCATTCACCTTGTATGTACACCATGCTGCCTGCTGTAGTTTGTGCGCAGCGCCATCTATTGCAGTCACCTTGTATGTACACCATGCTGCCTGCTGTAGTTTGTGCGCAGCGCCATCTATTGGTTTTAAACCTTTTCTGACATAGGAACTAGAGCAAGGATCAACAACCTTCGGCACTCCAGCTGCTGTGAAACTACAACTCCCAACATTTTCCATTCACTTCTATGAGAGTTCCAAGAACAGTAAAGCAAGTATGAATGCTGGGTGTTGTAGTTTTACAACAGCTGGAGTGCCGATGATTGCCTAACCCTGAACTAGGACATTCTCCTCTAACCCATATAGAGCAGCAGGGGGCGGGGAGAGGGGCGAGCACTAGAGATGTGGCCTGTGTTGATCCTTCAGTACTAGTGTAAACACAGCCCTACTCTATCAGTTTTAACCCCATAATGACCAAGATGTTTTGCTGCTGGTGCAAAGGGGCGCCATGCTGTATTCTTTCTATATCAGTGTGCCAGGAGCTGCCATCATGGTTTACATTTATTTTTACATCTGTTTAGTTGCCTTGCAATGAGAATCTCCATTATTTTTGGCAATTATAGTATTGCATTCATCAACCATACTCTACATGGTAAGAAGTATTGGGCCTCATACACATTGGGGTATATTTATCATTCCTTGTATGCCACAAAACTTGTGTACATGGCATAAAAACTTGCAAATTTTTTTGCACAAGACATGGTTTTCCGCAAAAGTATTGTGATTTTTTTTTTTTATGATCTGCGTCGCCAGCACTATTTCCCGATGAAGGGTGTGTGGGAAAGGCTGGTAGGGGCAGGGCCACTGGCCCACCAGATTTACTATCATTTACGCCATAAATGAGGCACAACCTCCCCCGGTTTTGGGACAATAGAGACTGGCATGAGGAACGCCAGTCTTCATAAATATGACCCGCTACATCTACAGGAGCTTTTATGATATCCCATTCTAAATTCCTAGACATTAATATGGACATGTTCTCCCTTTTTGTTACTTTTCAGGGAAGGATTTCTATAAGATCTTGGAGGTGTCTGTGGGATTTTTGCCCCTTCATCCAGAAGAACATTTGTGAGGTCAGATCCTGATGCTGGAGGACACGGCCTCTCTGTGTTAGTTCATCCCTTGGGTACTGGATGGGGTTGTGGTCAGGGCTCTGTGCAATCCGTCAAGTTCCTCCAACCAAACTCCCCTCACCTTGCCTTTATGGACATTGCGTTTGACATTGGGCACAGTCATGTTGGAACAGAAAAGCCTTCCCAAAACTGATCCCACAAAGTTGGAAGCGACAATTGTCCAACATGTCCTGCTATTCTGAAGCATTAACATTTCCTTTCACTGGAACGAAGAAACCAACCTCTGAAAAAAAAAAACCTTTAGCCTTATTACTTCTCCAATAAAATGTATCGCTGGCACATTGCAGTCTGGCAGATAATGCTCACCAAACCCAGCCTGGTCCACCAGACAAAAAAGTGTGACAGTCCGGTGGGGTGTTGTACTTTACACAACTCCATGCCGCACATGACATTGTGCTTGGTTATGTAAGGCTTGCATGCGGCTGCTTGACCATGGATACCCATACCATGAAGCTTCCAGCAGGCCCAGTTATTATACCAGAGGAGGTCTGGACTCTGCAGTTATGGGGTCAGCAGAGAATTGGTGACTTTTCTACACTCTGCTCCTCAGCACTTTGTAACTTCACGTGGTCAGCCTGCACTTCATAGCTGAGTTCCTTGCACCTTTTAATACAGACCGAAGCTGCTGTAAGGAAGACGATCTTTTCAAGAGCCCAAGGTCAAGAAGACACCCTGGCCTTGTTCACTAATGGGCTGCAGGGACTCCTAGCCATGTTACAGATAAAAAGGAAGGTGAGTATAAGGCTCCTGGTGATGCAGTAACAGAGCTGTGGGATCAGGCCCTCGTGGGCCTCAGGAGGAAGGTGCTGAAAAGGACCCAGAGAGAGACTGAAATTGGTGCTATTGAAGTCATTCCACCAGGTACTCAAGAAGGCTATTGTCATGGAGAGCGACCAGCTGGAAGTCCCTCCTTCCAAGTAAGCTCCTCTGAAAGAGGGCAGTTTTTTATTTTTTACAAAAGTTTAAAATAACTAATAAATTTCGTTCCACTTCACAATTGTGTCCCACTTGTTGATTCTAAACCAAAAAATTAAAATTTTATATCTTTGTTTGAAGCCTGAAATGTGGCAAAAGGTTGAAAAGTTCAAGGGGGCTGAATACTTTCGCAAGGCACTGTATTTTTGCAAATGTATTAAAAAAGAAAAACTGAAATATCACATGGTCATAAGTATTCAGACCCTTTGCTCAGTATTGAGTAGAAGCCGCTTCCTTTTGAGCTAGTACAGCCACGAGTCTTCTTGGGAATGATGCAACAAGTTTTTTACATCTGGATTTGGGGATCCTCTGCCATTCTTCCTTGCAGATTCTCTCCAGTTCCGTCAGGTTGGATGGTGAACGTTGGTGGAGCCATTTTAAGGTCTCTCCAGAGATGATCAGTTGGGTTGAGGTCAGGGCTCTGGCTGGGCCAGTCAAGAATGGTCACAGAGTTGTTCCAAAGCCACTCCTTTGTTATTTTAGCTGTGTGCTTAGGGTCATTGTCTTGTTGAAAGGTGACCCTTCGGCCATGTTTGAGGTCCAGAGCACTCTGAAAGACGTTTTCTTCCAGGATATCTCTGCACTTGGCCGCATTCATCTTTCCTTCAATTGCAACCAGTCGTCCTGTCCCCCATAGCATGATGCTGCCACCGCCATGTCTCACTGTTGGGATTGTATTGGGCAGGTGATGAGCAGTGTCTGGTTTTCTCCACACATACCGCTTAGAATTAACGCCAAAAAGTTCAATCTTCGTCTCATCAGACCAGAGAATCTTATTTCTCATAGTCTGGGAGTCCTTCATGTGTTTTTTGGCAAACTCTATGCGGGTTTTCATATGTTTTGCACTGAGGAGAGGCTTCCTTTGGGCCACTCTGCCATAAAGCCCCGACTGGTGGAGGGCTGCAGTGATAGATGACTTTGTGGAACTTTCTCCCATCTCCCTACTGCATCTCTGGAGCTCGGCCACAGTGATCTTTGGGTTCTTCTTTATCTCTCTCACCAAGGCTCTTCTCCCATGATTGCTCAGTTTGGCTGGATGGCCAGGTCTAGGAAGAGTTCTGGTCGTCCCAAACTTCTTCCATTTAAGGATTATGGAGGCCGCTGTGCTCTTAGGAACCTTGAGTGCTGCAGACATTCTTTTGTAACCTTGGCCATATCTGTGCCTTGCCACAATTCTGTCTCTGAGCTCCTTGGGCAGTTCCTTTGACCTCATGATTCTCGTTTGCTGTGACATGCCCTGTGAGCTGTGAGGTCTTGTATAGACAGATGTGCGCCTTTCCTAATCAAGACCAGTCAATTTAATTAAACACAGCTGGACTCCAATGAAGGAGTAGAACCATCTCAAGGAGGATCAGATGGAAATGGACAGCATGTGAGTTAAATATGAGTGTCACAGCAAAGGTTCTGACTACTTATGACAATGTGATATTTCAGTTTTTCTTTTTTTTTAATAAAATTGCAAAAATATATACATTTCTGTTTTTTTTCTATCAAGATGGGGAGCTGAGTGTACATTAATGAGAAATAAAATGAACTTTTTTGCTTTTAGCAAATGGCTGCAATGAAACAAAGAGTGAAAAATTTAAAGGGGTCTGAATACTTAACGTACCCACTGTATATATACTCACCTGTCCATGGCGCTCTGGTGTCCCCATTGCTGTCCCATCCAGTGTAACGCTGAGGCTTGTCCTTGCTGCATGTGACTGCTGAGGTGAATCAGTGACCTCTGGGGTCACAGATAAGGACCTGGGCCCTCACTGGTGATGTATGTGAGTGACGGGTCCTTTCCTGTGACCACTGGGTCCACTGATTGGCCTTAGCGGTGACAAGCAGTGAGGACTTCCGCCAGAAAAAGCTCCCGCGTGATTCTGGTCCAAACAGCGACGCGGGACACCTGAGTACAGGGGACAGGTTAGTGTAATTTTTTTTTTTTTTTTTTTATATATATAATGTTTCTTCTTCCCTGTCTTCTGCCCCAGTTATTTATTTCCTAGACAACCCCTTTATGGGGATATACAGGAGTACTAGAGGGCAGATGGTCAGTATTAATTTACATTGGTTAATGTACATTTCCTCCCTTTACCTGCACTGGGCTGTCGGTCACCTTTGCTCACATACAGAGTGGCTGCAGCGAGATGTCAGCTGGGAGTAGTAGTGCAGGACCTGTGTGTAGGGTTGTTATATGTAGGGTTGTAGTAAGTCACAGTACAGGGATATACATAGTGATGTGGAGGACACTATAGTAGCTGTGGCTTAGAGCGCCCTCTATTTGAATTACATCTGGTGAAAAAAGGTTTATATGCACAAGATGACCATTGAACAATCAAACAAAATGTGCGTTTTTAGCTGGGTTTAGTAAATGTACAGGCATAAGTACGTAATTTATAGATGTTAATGTAAAGCGCCCTCTATTGGTTATAAAGGCTGCTGCCAGTGGCTTGTCTTTGGACCAAGTCTCTGACAAGGGTCACATGACCATTAGATGTGATGTCACATTGGTCTACTTGTCGCTTGTAGCCACTTGAGGGGGATCGTGGTACATGGGAACTAAACAATATCGCACTGTGAACGATGGTGATCGCAAACTAAGGTAATGGAGATGAATAAAATCGCTCTGAGCCGCTGCCAAGTCATGATAGGAGTGCAGTGTGTGAATGGAGCTGAGAAAAGGAAAAAGTTAACTTTCTGGCTCTCAATAAAAAAGTTGTTTTGCACAGCGATCTCTATTGGTTATAACATAAGTAACCAGAGGTTCTAACGTAAACCCTACCGAAAGCTTAAAAGTGTACAGTGCCCTCTATTGGCATTACAGAAATAGTGACTAGTTCCTGTGCGATGATCTGTCATGAAAGGAAGCACCCACTATCTGTTATAAAGAAAAGGAAACATACCTACGGCATTCTTATTTCTATTCGAACATTGATGCGCCCTCTATTGGAATAACAAGTAATTACATATTTTATCATGAGAGCACACCTACAGCTCCCTCTGTTGGAATGATCAGTCATCTTTTGTATTACGATCAACACAGATCTGGAGTTCCCTCTGTTGTTTGTAAGTTGGACAGTACCATCCACTACACCTATGGGAAGGATAATGACTTCCAGGGGACCGAGCCCTGACAGAGATGTCGTCCGCCATACTAACTCAATCCCAATTCAGTCTTGTGAAGATGTTTTATAGGACCAAGGAGCAGTTCACATTGGAATACGGGACAATACAACACAATAGAAAAATTTCCGCTCTAACTACGGTTTTGTTTAATTTTATACTGAATATAGTCTATCGTAAAAGGCTCACTCTATCGGTTTTTAATCGATCTGGAAGCTCGATAATGTAACTGCGTCTATTGCTTTGAAAAGCAAATTTCTCGTGCAGAATCTTTTGAATGTTCTAGTGTAGCGCCCTCTTTCAGTAGAGAAGCATAATTTTACTTAGATTGATGTTTTGGGTTATAGTGCAGCACCCCCTACTGCTTGGAAAAAATCAAGTCTTGACCGTAGGAAGTTAAGAAGTAAATAGAACGGAGAAAACTATGTATACCGACCTGATCCTAATGACGACCGGCCCATCATACTCACCACATAAGATCTGTCCAATATAGAATCTGTCTTCTGGATAATAAAAACCACGATAACCACAGAAAATACTAGACATGCCAGCAACAGCACTGTGAATAGCGCCATCTATTAGAGCTAAAGACAAAGCAAGTTGTGTAGACATATTACAAATTTCAGAAAGAAAACTGTAGAATGTGCTGGAGAATGAGTGTTATGATCTACTGTAGATCACAACTACACAACCCAAACCACCTATGGAAATGGAGACCGCAATCACATCCCCTAAACTAATACATATACCAGACTCCCTAGATCAGAGGTCCCCAATGGCCGAGCCGCCCGGTGATTGGGGACCTCTGTAGGCTACTAGGTGTCGGCTCTATTATAGTAATAGTGTCCCCCAGCCCCACAGTTCATAACACTTGCTGTGGGGGTGGGGTGCACTTTTAGGACTCCTTTACAGTTTTAGTGCCCCCCTACAGTTAATAACAGTCCTCCCACACACAGGAAATGTTATGAACTGGTGGGGGGCACTATGACTGCAATAGCGCCCTAGTAGTGCCCCCCACAGATATTAGTACCCCCCCCCCACACAGGTAATATTACCTGTGGGAGGCACTATTAAAGTAATAGTGCCCCCTGAGTGATGGTCCCCCCTTGCCCTACCCATACTTTTATTAAGGGAGCTGCCCATACCACCACTAAGTTATGCAATGTATAGAGAGAGATGTCTCCTAATAAAGTATAGGTTAAATGTATAAATGTAATCATTAAATAAACACTTTACTGCCTTTTCTTATGAGCTGCCCAATCGCCCCAACCTTGCCCTGCCACCGAAAAAGCCGCCCCAAACCCTGCCCCCCCGCCGGGCCACAGGACAATTGGCCTACATGAAGGTGGTCCTTGGTATAAAAAAGTTGGGGGACCGCTGTTCTAAATACCTGGTAGTAGGTGAGGGTCCCTGTACCGTATATAGGTTTCATATTTGGGCTCTGGAGTTTCAAGTCTAGTTCCATCCTTCCCGCTGTTTCTTTTGTTCCTCGCAGAACAAAAGATTCCCAGCATCCTCTGGGACTGGCAAAGTGTTTTGCATATTCTCTTGTCACAATGTTCAATACCTTTGTGTCTTTTTATTTCTACTATTACAGATTTCACAAAGAAAACTGTAGAATGTTCTGGAGAATGAGTGTTATGATCTACTGTAGATTCCTGGGATTACCATGCCGATACGTGCGTCTCTCCATAATTTATAAGGCCAATTCTCAGAGGACTATATATAGCAACGCAAGCAAGCCAAAGAGATGTGCTCGCTTCGGCAGCACATATACTAAAATTGGAACGATACAGAGAAGATTAGCATGGCCCCTGCGCAAGGATGACACGCAAATTCGTGAAGCGTTCCATATTTTGCCGCGATTCTTTCATGCAGTCGGGAGGAATAGTTATAGTCGCAGTCAGACAAACGCGTCTTCCTCTGACACGTGTACGGACCCAGATCAGATCCCCTCAATAAATACGGACCCCAGTCCTGACCCCCCAAAACAACTTTACAACCCAATCACATCCCCTAAACTAATACATATACCAGACTCCCTAGATCAGAGGTCCCCAATGGCCGAGCCGCCCGGTGATT
>CAMRHE010000361.1:272500-280000 GCA_947044405.1 Leptodactylus fallax
AGTGCCCCCTGAGTGATGGTCCCCCCCTGCCCTACCCATACTTTTATTAAGGGAGCTGCCCATACCACCACTAAGTTATGCAATGTATAGAGAGAGATGTCTCCTAATAAAGTATAGGTTAAATGTATAAATGTAATCATTAAATAAACACTTTACTGCCTTTTCTTATGAGCTGCCCAATCGCCCCAACCTTGCCCTGCCACCGAAAACCCCGCCCCAAACCCTGCCCCCCGCCGGGCCACAGGACAATTGGCCTACATGAAGGTGGTCCTTGGTATAAAAAAGTTGGGGGACCGCTGTTCTAAATACCTGGTAGTAGGTGAGGGTCCCTGTACCGTATATAGGTTTCATATTTGGGCTCTGGAGTTTCAAGTCTAGTTCCATCCTTCCCGCTGTTTCTTTTGTTCCTCGCAGAACAAAAGATTCCCAGCATCCTCTGGGACTGGCAAAGTGTTTTGCATATTCTCTTGTCACAATGTTCAATACCTTTGTGTCTTTTTATTTCTACTATTACAGATTTCACAAAGAAAACTGTAGAATGTTCTGGAGAATGAGTGTTATGATCTACTGTAGATTCCTGGGATTACCATGCCGATACGTGCGTCTCTCCATAATTTATAAGGCCAATTCTCAGAGGACTATATATAGCAACGCAAGCAAGCCAAAGAGTTGTGCTCGCTTCGGCAGCACATATACTAAAATTGGAACGATACAGAGAAGATTAGCATGGCCCCTGCGCAAGGATGACACGCAAATTCGTGAAGCGTTCCATATTTTGCCGCGATTCTTTCATGCAGTCGGGAGGAATAGTTATAGTCGCAGTCAGACAAACGCGTCTTCCTCTGACACGTGTACGGACCCAGATCAGATCCCCTCAATAAATACGGACCCCAGTCCTGACCCCCCCAAAACAACTTTACAACCCAATCACATCCCCTAAACTAATACATATACCAGACTCCCTAGATCAGAGGTCCCCAATGGCCGAGCCGCCCGGTGATTGGGGACCTCTGTAGGCTACTAGGTGTCGGCTCTATTATAGTAATAGTGTCCCCCAGCCCCACAGTTCATAACACTCGCTGTGGGGGTGGGGTGCACTTTTAGGACTCCTTTACAGTTTTAGTGCCCCCCTACAGTTAATAACAGTCCTCCCACACACAGGAAATGTTATGAACTGGTGGGGGGCACTATGACTGCAATAGCGCCCTAGTAGTGCCCCCCACAGATATTAGGCCCCCCCCACACAGGTAATATTACCTGTGGGAGGCACTATTAAAGTAATAGTGCCCCCTGAGTGATGGTCCCCCCTGCCCTACCCATACTTTTTTAAGGGAGCTGCCCATACCACCACTAAGTTATGCAATGTATGAGAGAGTGTCTCCTAATAAAGTATAGGTTAAATGTATAAATGTAATCATTAAATAAACACTTTACTGCCTTTTCTTATGAGCTGCCCAATCGCCCCAACCTTGCCCTGCCACCGAAAACCCCGCCCCAAACCCTGCCCCCCGCCGGGCCACAGGACAATTGGCCTACATGAAGGTGGTCCTTGGTATAAAAAAGTTGGGGGACCGCTGTTCTAAATACCTGGTAGTAGGTGAGGGTCCCTGTACCGTATATAGGTTTCATATTTGGGCTCTGGAGTTTCAAGTCTAGTTCCACCCTTCCCGCTGTTTCTTTTGTTCCTCGCAGAACAAAAGATTCCCAGCATCCTCTGGGACTGGCAAAGTGTTTTGCATATTCTCTTGTCACAATGTTCAATACCTTTGTGTCTTTTTATTTCTACTATTACAGATTTCACAAAGAAAACTGTAGAATGTTCTGGAGAATGAGTGTTATGATCTACTGTAGATTCCTGGGATTACCATGCCGATACGTGCGTCTCTCCATAATTTATAAGGCCAATTCTCAGAGGACTATATATAGCAACGCAAGCAAACCAAAGAGTTGTGCTCGCTTCGGCAGCACATATACTAAAATTGGAACGATACAGAGAAGATTAGCATGGCCCCTGCGCAAGGATGACACGCAAATTCGTGAAGCGTTCCATATTTTGCCGCGATTCTTTCATGCAGTCGGGAGGAATAGTTATAGTCGCAGTCAGACAAACGCGTCTTCCTCTGACACGTGTACGGACCCAGATCAGATCCCCTCAATAAATACGGACCCCAGTCCTGACCCCCCAAAACAACTTTACAACCCAATCACATCCCCTAAACTAATACATATACCAGACTCCCTAGATCAGAGGTCCCCAATGGCCGAGCCGCCCGGTGATTGGGGACCTCTGTAGGCTACTAGGTGTCGGCTCTATTATAGTAATAGTGTCCCCCAGCCCCACAGTTCATAACACTCGCTGTGGGGGTGGGGTGCACTTTTAGGACTCCTTTACAGTTTTAGTGCCCCCCTACAGTTAATAACAGTCCTCCCACACACAGGAAATGTTATGAACTGGTGGGGGGCACTATGACTGCAATAGCGCCCTAGTAGTGCCCCCCACAGATATTAGTACCCCCCCCCACACAGGTAATATTACCTGTGGGAGGCACTATTAAAGTAATAGTGCCCCCTGAGTGATGGTCCCCCCCTGCCCTACCCATACTTTTATTAAGGGAGCTGCCCATACCACCACTAAGTTATGCAATGTATAGAGAGAGATGTCTCCTAATAAAGTATAGGTTAAATGTATAAATGTAATCATTAAATAAACACTTTACTGCCTTTTCTTATGAGCTGCCCAATCGCCCCAACCTTGCCCTGCCACCGAAAACCCCGCCCCAAACCCTGCCCCCCGCCGGGCCACAGGACAATTGGCCTACATGAAGGTGGTCCTTGGTATAAAAAAGTTGGGGGACCGCTGTTCTAAATACCTGGTAGTAGGTGAGGGTCCCTGTACCGTATATAGGTTTCATATTTGGGCTCTGGAGTTTCAAGTCTAGTTCCATCCTTCCCGCTGTTTCTTTTGTTCCTCGCAGAACAAAAGATTCCCAGCATCCTCTGGGACTGGCAAAGTGTTTTGCATATTCTCTTGTCACAATGTTCAATACCTTTGTGTCTTTTTATTTCTACTATTACAGATTTCACAAAGAAAACTGTAGAATGTTCTGGAGAATGAGTGTTATGATCTACTGTAGATTCCTGGGATTACCATGCCGATACGTGCGTCTCTCCATAATTTATAAGGCCAATTCTCAGAGGACTATATATAGCAACGCAAGCAAGCCAAAGAGTTGTGCTCGCTTCGGCAGCACATATACTAAAATTGGAACGATACAGAGAAGATTAGCATGGCCCCTGCGCAAGGATGACACGCAAATTCGTGAAGCGTTCCATATTTTGCCGCGATTCTTTCATGCAGTCGGGAGGAATAGTTATAGTCGCAGTCAGACAAACGCGTCTTCCTCTGACACGTGTACGGACCCAGATCAGATCCCCTCAATAAATACGGACCCCAGTCCTGACCCCCCAAAACAACTTTACAACCCAATCACATCCCCTAAACTAATACATATACCAGACTCCCTAGATCAGAGGTCCCCAATGGCCGAGCCGCCCGGTGATTGGGGACCTCTGTAGGCTACTAGGTGTCGGCTCTATTATAGTAATAGTGTCCCCCAGCCCCACAGTTCATAACACTCGCTGTGGGGGTGGGGTGCACTTTTAGGACTCCTTTACAGTTTTAGTGCCCCCCTACAGTTAATAACAGTCCTCCCACACACAGGAAATGTTATGAACTGGTGGGGGGCACTATGACTGCAATAGCGCCCTAGTAGTGCCCCCCACAGATATTAGTACCCCCCCCCCACACAGGTAATATTACCTGTGGGAGGCACTATTAAAGTAATAGTGCCCCCTGAGTGATGGTCCCCCCCTGCCCTACCCATACTTTTATTAAGGGAGCTGCCCATACCACCACTAAGTTATGCAATGTATAGAGAGAGATGTCTCCTAATAAAGTATAGGTTAAATGTATAAATGTAATCATTAAATAAACACTTTACTGCCTTTTCTTATGAGCTGCCCAATCGCCCCAACCTTGCCCTGCCACCGAAAACCCCGCCCCAAACCCTGCCCCCCGCTGGGCCACAGGACAATTGGCCTACATGAAGGTGGTCCTTGGTATAAAAAAGTTGGGGGACCGCTGTTCTAAATACCTGGTAGTAGGTGAGGGTCCCTGTACCGTATATAGGTTTCATATTTGGGCTCTGGAGTTTCAAGTCTAGTTCCATCCTTCCCGCTGTTTCTTTTGTTCCTCGCAGAACAAAAGATTCCCAGCATCCTCTGGGACTGGCAAAGTGTTTTGCATATTCTCTTGTCACAATGTTCAATACCTTTGTGTCTTTTTATTTCTACTATTACAGATTTCACAAAGAAAACTGTAGAATGTTCTGGAGAATGAGTGTTATGATCTACTGTAGATTCCTGGGATTACCATGCCGATACGTGCGTCTCTCCATAATTTATAAGGCCAATTCTCAGAGGACTATATATAGCAACGCAAGCAAGCCAAAGAGTTGTGCTCGCTTCGGCAGCACATATACTAAAATTGGAACGATACAGAGAAGATTAGCATGGCCCCTGCGCAAGGATGACACGCAAATTCGTGAAGCGTTCCATATTTTGCCGCGATTCTTTCATGCAGTCGGGAGGAATAGTTATAGTCGCAGTCAGACAAACGCGTCTTCCTCTGACATGTGTACGGACCCAGATCAGATCCCCTCAATAAATACGGACCCCAGTCCTGACCCCCCAAAACAACTTTACAACCCAATCACATCCCCTAAACTAATACATATACCAGACTCCCTAGATCAGAGGTCCCCAATGGCCGAGCCGCCCGGTGATTGGGGACCTCTGTAGGCTACTAGGTGTCGGCTCTATTATAGTAATAGTGTCCCCCAGCCCCACAGTTCATAACACTCGCTGTGGGGGTGGGGTGCACTTTTAGGACTCCTTTACAGTTTTAGTGCCCCCCTACAGTTAATAACAGTCCTCCCACACACAGGAAATGTTATGAACTGGTGGGGGGCACTATGACTGCAATAGCGCCCTAGTAGTGCCCCCCACAGATATTAGTACCCCCCCCCCACACAGGTAATATTACCTGTGGGAGGCACTATTAAAGTAATAGTGCCCCCTGAGTGATGGTCCCCCCTTGCCCTACCCATACTTTTATTAAGGGAGCTGCCCATACCACCACTAAGTTATGCAATGTATAGAGAGAGATGTCTCCTAATAAAGTATAGGTTAAATGTATAAATGTAATCATTAAATAAACACTTTACTGCCTTTTCTTATGAGCTGCCCAATCGCCCCAACCTTGCCCTGCCACCGAAAAAGCCGCCCCAAACCCTGCCCCCCGCCGGGCCACAGGACAATTGGCCTACATGAAGGTGGTCCTTGGTATAAAAAAGTTGGGGGGACCGCTGTTCTAAATACCTGGTAGTAGGTGAGGGTCCCTGTACCGTATATAGGTTTCATATTTGGGCTCTGGAGTTTCAAGTCTAGTTCCATCCTTCCCGCTGTTTCTTTTGTTCCTCGCAGAACAAAAGATTCCCAGCATCCTCTGGGACTGGCAAAGTGTTTTGCATATTCTCTTGTCACAATGTTCAATACCTTTGTGTCTTTTTATTTCTACTATTACAGATTTCACAAAGAAAACTGTAGAATGTTCTGGAGAATGAGTGTTATGATCTACTGTAGATTCCTGGGATTACCATGCCGATACGTGCGTCTCTCCATAATTTATAAGGCCAATTCTCAGAGGACTATATATAGCAACGCAAGCAAGCCAAAGAGTTGTGCTCGCTTCGGCAGCACATATACTAAAATTGGAACGATACAGAGAAGATTAGCATGGCCCCTGCGCAAGGATGACACGCAAATTCGTGAAGCGTTCCATATTTTGCCGCGATTCTTTCATGCAGTCGGGAGGAATAGTTATAGTCGCAGTCAGACAAACGCGTCTTCCTCTGACACGTGTACGGACCCAGATCAGATCCCCTCAATAAATACGGACCCCAGTCCTGACCCCCCAAAACAACTTTACAACCCAATCACATCCCCTAAACTAATACATATACCAGACTCCCTAGATCAGAGGTCCCCAATGGCCGAGCCGCCCGGTGATTGGGGACCTCTGTAGGCTACTAGGTGTCGGCTCTATTATAGTAATAGTGTCCCCCAGCCCCACAGTTCATAACACTCGCTGTGGGGGTGGGGTGCACTTTTAGGACTCCTTTACAGTTTTAGTGCCCCCCTACAGTTAATAACAGTCCTCCCACACACAGGAAATGTTATGAACTGGTGGGGGGCACTATGACTGCAATAGCGCCCTAGTAGTGCCCCCCACAGATATTAGTACCCCCCCCACACAGGTAATATTACCTGTGGGAGGCACTATTAAAGTAATAGTGCCCCCTGAGTGATGGTCCCCCCCTGCCCTACCCATACTTTTATTAAGGGAGCTGCCCATACCACCACTAAGTTATGCAATGTATAGAGAGAGATGTCTCCTAATAAAGTATAGGTTAAATGTATAAATGTAATCATTAAATAAACACTTTACTGCCTTTTCTTATGAGCTGCCCAATCGCCCCAACCTTGCCCTGCCACCGAAAACCCCGCCCCAAACCCTGCCCCCCGCCGGGCCACAGGACAATTGGCCTACATGAAGGTGGTCCTTGGTATAAAAAAGTTGGGGGACCGCTGTTCTAAATACCTGGTAGTAGGTGAGGGTCCCTGTACCGTATATAGGTTTCATATTTGGGCTCTGGAGTTTCAAGTCTAGTTCCATCCTTCCCGCTGTTTCTTTTGTTCCTCGCAGAACAAAAGATTCCCAGCATCCTCTGGGACTGGCAAAGTGTTTTGCATATTCTCTTGTCACAATGTTCAATACCTTTGTGTCTTTTTATTTCTACTATTACAGATTTCACAAAGAAAACTGTAGAATGTTCTGGAGAATGAGTGTTATGATCTACTGTAGATTCCTGGGATTACCATGCCGATACGTGCGTCTCTCCATA
This sequence comes from Leptodactylus fallax, assembly GCA_947044405.1. NCBI lineage: Eukaryota > Metazoa > Chordata > Amphibia > Anura > Leptodactylidae > Leptodactylus > Leptodactylus fallax. Next base: position 279,526 of record CAMRHE010000361.1, read on the forward strand.
ATTTATAAGGCCAATTCTCAGAGGACTATATATAGCAACGCAAGCAAGCCAAAGAGTTGTGCTCGCTTCGGCAGCACATATACTAAAATTGGAACGATACAGAGAAGATTAGCATGGCCCCTGCGCAAGGATGACACGCAAATTCGTGAAGCGTTCCATATTTTGCCGCGATTCTTTCATGCAGTCGGGAGGAATAGTTATAGTCGCAGTCAGACAAACGCGTCTTCCTCTGACACGTGTACGGACCCAGATCAGATCCCCTCAATAAATACGGACCCCAGTCCTGACCCCCCAAAACGACTTTACAACCCAATCACATCCCCTAAACTAATACATATACCAGACTCCCTAGATCAGAGGTCCCCAATGGCCGAGCCGCCCGGTGATTGGGGACCTCTGTAGGCTACTAGGTGTCGGCTCTATTATAGTAATAGTGTCCCCCAGCCCCACAGTTCATAACACTCGCTGTGGGGGT
>CAMRHE010000361.1:285000-287500 GCA_947044405.1 Leptodactylus fallax
ACTCCCTAGATCAGAGGTCCCCAATGGCCGAGCCGCCCGGTGATTGGGGACCTCTGTAGGCTACTAGGTGTCGGCTCTATTATAGTAATAGTGTCCCCCAGCCCCACAGTTCATAACACTCGCTGTGGGGGTGGGGTGCACTTTTAGGACTCCTTTACAGTTTTAGTGCCCCCCTACAGTTAATAACAGTCCTCCCACACACAGGAAATGTTATGAACTGGTGGGGGGCACTATGACTGCAATAGCGCCCTAGTAGTGCCCCCCACAGATATTAGTACCCCCCCCCCACACAGGTAATATTACCTGTGGGAGGCACTATTAAAGTAATAGTGCCCCCTGAGTGATGGTCCCCCCTGCCCTACCCATACTTTTATTAAGGGAGCTGCCCATACCACCACTAAGTTATGCAATGTATAGAGAGAGATGTCTCCTAATAAAGTATAGGTTAAATGTATAAATGTAATCATTAAATAAACACTTTACTGCCTTTTCTTATGAGCTGCCCAATCGCCCCAACCTTGCCCTGCCACCGAAAACCCCGCCCCAAACCCTGCCCCCCGCCGGGCCACAGGACAATTGGCCTACATGAAGGTGGTCCTTGGTATAAAAAAGTTGGGGGACCGCTGTTCTAAATACCTGGTAGTAGGTGAGGGTCCCTGTACCGTATATAGGTTTCATATTTGGGCTCTGGAGTTTCAAGTCTAGTTCCATCCTTCCCGCTGTTTCTTTTGTTCCTCGCAGAACAAAAGATTCCCAGCATCCTCTGGGACTGGCAAAGTGTTTTGCATATTCTCTTGTCACAATGTTCAATACCTTTGTGTCTTTTTATTTCTACTATTACAGATTTCACAAAGAAAACTGTAGAATGTTCTGGAGAATGAGTGTTATGATCTACTGTAGATTCCTGGGATTACCATGCCGATACGTGCGTCTCTCCATAATTTATAAGGCCAATTCTCAGAGGACTATATATAGCAACGCAAGCAAGCCAAAGAGTTGTGCTCGCTTCGGCAGCACATATACTACAATTGGAACGATACAGAGAAGATTAGCATGGCCCCTGCGCAAGGATGACACGCAAATTCGTGAAGCGTTCCATATTTTGCCGCGATTCTTTCATGCAGTCGGGAGGAATAGTTATAGTCGCAGTCAGACAAACGCGTCTTCCTCTGACACGTGTACGGACCCAGATCAGATCCCCTCAATAAATACGGACCCCAGTCCTGACCCCCCAAAACAACTTTACAACCCAATCACATCCCCTAAACTAATACATATACCAGACTCCCTAGATCAGAGGTCCCCAATGGCCGAGCCGCCCGGTGATTGGGGACCTCTGTAGGCTACTAGGTGTCGGCTCTATTATAGTAATAGTGTCCCCCAGCCCCACAGTTCATAACACTCGCTGTGGGGGTGGGGTGCACTTTTAGGACTCCTTTACAGTTTTAGTGCCCCCCTACAGTTAATAACAGTCCTCCCACACACAGGAAATGTTATGAACTGGTGGGGGGCACTATGACTGTAATAGCGCCCTAGTAGTGCCCCCCACAGATATTAGTACCCCCCCCCACAGGTAATATTACCTGTGGGAGGCACTATTAAAGTAATAGTGCCCCCTGAGTGATGGTCCCCCCCTGCCCTACCCATACTTTTATTAAGGGAGCTGCCCATACCACCACTAAGTTATGCAATGTATAGAGAGAGATGTCTCCTAATAAAGTATAGGTTAAATGTATAAATGTAATCATTAAATAAACACTTTACTGCCTTTTCTTATGAGCTGCCCAATCGCCCCAACCTTGCCCTGCCACCGAAAAAGCCGCCCCAAACCCTGCCCCCCGCCGGGCCACAGGACAATTGGCCTACATGAAGGTGGTCTTTGGTATAAAAAAGTTGGGGGACCGCTGTTCTAAATACCTGGTAGTAGGTGAGGGTCCCTGTACCGTATATAGGTTTCATATTTGGGCTCTGGAGTTTCAAGTCTAGTTCCATCCTTCCCGCTGTTTCTTTTGTTCCTCGCAGAACAAAAGATTCCCAGCATCCTCTGGGACTGGCAAAGTGTTTTGCATATTCTCTTGTCACAATGTTCAATACCTTTGTGTCTTTTTATTTCTACTATTACAGATTTCACAAAGAAAACTGTAGAATGTTCTGGAGAATGAGTGTTATGATCTACTGTAGATTCCTGGGATTACCATGCCGATACGTGCGTCTCTCCATAATTTATAAGGCCAATTCTCAGAGGACTATATATAGCAACGCAAGCAAGCCAAAGAGTTGTGCTCGCTTCGGCAGCACATATACTAAAATTGGAACGATACAGAGAAGATTAGCATGGCCCCTGCGCAAGGATGACACGCAAATTCGTGAAGCGTTCCATATTTTGCCGCGATTCTTTCATGCAGTCGGGAGGAATAGTTATAGTCGCAGTCAGACAAACGCGTCTTCTTCTGACACGTGTACGGACCCAAATCAGATCCCCTCAATAAATACGGACCCC